>BQKN01062973.1:0-34666 GCA_022839385.1 Asparagus kiusianus
TTTTTCTTCTTAATGTTTACCTTGATTCAAAAAGGGTCTGATTCCAAAAAATTTCACAGTTTATTCAGTTGCACATGAGAAAGGAAATATATTTGTTGTGGTCTTTCTTTTAAATGACAATATTACGATATTTGAATCGTATTCTGCTATCTGTGAATTTCTCATGCAAAACTTGAAATTTGTTAATTTCTGAGAACTATTCTTATTACTATTTTGTTAATTATCTAGGAACTCTAGGGGGAAATGTTCTCACTGAGCGTTAGCTCACCCCGTTGTTTTTAAATATTTATTTTCAGATCCAGCGTAGCTTCCTGTTAGCTGACTTTTGGTTTGAACTTTTGGCTGAGAGGCGTTATATGGAGAGCCTCTTCATTTTGGTGTCTTTTCAGCACATTTTGTTTTGTTTTGTAAAAATACTTATAACGGTGAGCTTGTGGGCTGTAAGTACCGATCATATATATATAGTTGCTCTGACTTCTATCATTAGCAGGTTTATGAATATTTTGAAAATAAACCATGTGATATGAATTGCCAGGCTTGACTTGTGCATAAGACTTGTCTCGTGCACGGGTCGCTGCTGTCGCGTACCCCGTATTTTATGAATTTCCGCTGCAGATTTCGGGGCGTGACAGTAATAAAGAAAAACTAATGGATTTAAAAACATTAAAATACTTCTGTTGTATTAGATTTTAAATTGAAAAAATTTGATAATAATGCAACTGGCTCAATCACCCCTCCTTATTGAGCTCGCCCGCAGAGCTCAACCTCGCCTGTTTGTTGAGCTCGCCCGTAGAGCTCAATCTCGCCTCCTTATTGAGCTCGCCCGCAGAGCTCAACCTCCTTGTATTATTGAGCTCGCCCGCAGAGCTCAATCACGCCTGTTTATTAAGCTCGCTCGCAAAGCTCAAGCATCGTCTATTAGCTTGACTTACCTGCATGAATCAAGCTCATCAAATCATTGAGCTCGCCAGCACGAGTTCAGCCTTGCCTGAATGCTTCGTTCTCCCGCACGAGCCAAGCACGCTTACAGGGAGTTTGCCCGCACGAACTCCGCTTGCTAATGAACGTCAGCTCACACGTTAGAGGGGCTTGCCAGTCGACCTTGGCTGTTCACCAAGCTCGCCTGTAAGCTCGTCAGAGCATTCAGATAGCTCTCGAGCTCGCCCGTAGCTTTCCCAGCCTCGCCTGAGGAATGCAAGCGGGCTAATTGCTTGTGGGAGTGGGTCTACCCACTTCCCACGTCCTAAGTGATGATGAGGCATGACTCTCACCTCCCCTATAGTGGTTAAATCCCACAGTTAAGGGAGGGCATGGTGCCCCTCACCCACTAGTGATCAAATCCCACACATCAAGGGATGACCCATGCCATCCGGGCCATCCATTGCCTATTCAAAGCCACTTTTAGCCAACGTGAAAGGGGTTGGTTGGTTGGTGAGTGAGTTGGTTGTTTGTTTGTTTGATTGGCTTGGGCTTGTTTCTGGGCTTGCTTGGCTTGGCGTTTTTACTCTCAAGGCTCTTCAAACAGAGACCTTAATTTGGTTTGCTTGGTAGAACCTTCCTAGCTCCTTGCTTGGACTGTTGAAGTAGACTCAATCTGAACTCTCAGATTTGAGGCTCATTAGCTCTTTGCAAACCCTTGCATTGTATGTAGCTCTCTCCAAGCTCGCGACTTTGATACATTTTCAAGCTCGGGTATAGTCGAACTCAATCTCTCCGGAGCCTCTACTGCGCACTGAAGCTCCAATCGCAACTTTGATCGGATCGTCCAAGGAAAGCAAACTCGGCGTGAGCACCGAGGGAGCCGTCCTACCGCTACCAACGAACCCACGTTAAACAAGAGGGTCATTTCCTACTCTGTTGTAAAACATTGATCATTAGTTTGTAATAAACCGATCTTATAAATACAAATGACCCCACGAGCGAGAAGTTAATTTTTTACACCCAACAGAAGATGACGATCACAGTGGGAGAAACCGTTCACTCAGATAAATTGGTGGTGGCGCAGTTCGACTAAGTTGCGGAGGGGATAACTGTTGAGTCCCTTATGATCGAGTTTGACCAAGCCAAGTATAAAGAATACTTGTCTTCTTTCTCCTCTGGTAACCATGCATCACGCAAGCGCTACAGAGTCGCGAGTGTGGCCCGACCCCAAGTGGATGATGCAGCGCTGTTGGTTGTCTTGGAAAGCATTCACTTTGTTCGGCGTATGAACTAGATGATTTTGGTGGTGGAGATCGACTCTCTAAAGGTTGTCTCCTTGGTGGACACTACTCTTTTTGCTTCCATGGCTTCTATTGTAGATGAAGTTTGTGCTGGTTTGTCTGTTATTGGTTGCTCTAAAGTTTTTTATGTAATGCGCACTGGTAATGGTGTTGCTCATGCCTTACCTAAGTCGGTTGACTGTTTGTCATCTTATTTTGGTCTGTTTGTCCCTCTGTTTTTGAGATAGTGTTGTTGAAGCCTTGGTTGGTTAGATCTCCCTACCTGCCTTTTCTAAAAGAAAAAAATCTTCGAATTCATGAAGAATGTCAAATCCACGATGAAAATAAAATAAAGAGGAATTTTATTGATCAAAAGTTAAGTAATAATTTTGGGATTACCTAGCTCTTCTTAAAAAGAAAAATAAAATAGGCTTCTAATAATTTGCTAGAATTATAATTATAAAAAAATAAAAATATCAAATTCTATGCTAAAAAGACTCCCTATAATAGAGGAACAAATAATGCCAGCATGAATCGAAATTTATTTCTTAATCTAAATAGACTCTAATTTTATTACTAAAAAATAAACTAAACGTACTACCAAATTTTTTCCATAAATCGGTGACACTGATGTGATTTCAGGAGTCTATTACTCTAGACAACTTGATCTCATCAAGATAAGCAATTTTTATATATAATATATTAGAACCAGCCTTCTTGGTTGAAAGATATGATCATTTTTTCTGAAAGTCAATAATATGTTTGTATTCGCATTTAGCTTGTGATTATCCCGATTCTAAATCAAATTGTTTGTTAAGCAAACATGCATCAGCATCAAACCATAACATCAAACCACTATAAAGATGAACATTAAAATAGCAAACCACTACAAAGCACAAATCAATTAACATAAACTTGTAATTAATGGTTGATGAAAGTCACGTGACATCACATGTATACTTATCCCACAAATTAAATCTCGTCGGGCAACCAAAATTCGGGAAAAAAAGAAAAACCCAAATGACGCTAGACTAACAAAAAATATCCATCTGTCCGAGCGGGTGAACGAAAAATTCCAATCTGACATTTTGGCCTATAAGTTTCCTTAAATATCTAAGGCGGTTGTCAACTACGTTATGTCAATCTTTTATTAGGCTTCCTATATTTAACTCATCCCGCAAAAACCCACTTCATATGAGTTGAAATCACGCAAGGCCCAGTTGATCTCAACTCCAATTCTCGTGTTCTCTTCAAATTGCTTAGAAGGGCAAAGGCCATCTGCAGTTCACTGAGTGAGTTATTATTGATGGAGAGGAAGAAGCTCAAAGTGAACGTAAAATCTAGGCATTTGAGATTTTAAATATCCGTTTACTCTGTAACTATACATTAATTATCCCAAGTTAAAACTAAATACTTTGATTATATGTAGTTAGGTTTAAGAGTGCGTAATTTTTTTCTTTTCTTTTAACTAGAATGCTCCACCTGCATGTTCAGCTAGTAGAGTAGTTCTGGACTTGATATATTTATACTCAAAATTTAGCAGCACATTAATCTTCGGTTGTTCAGCAATGCTTTATTTCGTGAAGACATATACTCAACACTAAGCCTGAAATTTCAACACATAATCATGAAGCATTTTGGGGGATATGGTACGCTCTCGGGTTTGGCATTTAGGATGGCGCAACTTGTTTTTACTCTGATTTCATTGATCTTGTTGCTGATTGCGAGGAGGTTGGCTGATTAATTAGTCTACTTTTTTTTTCGCCTGACAAGTGAATGGATTTCATTACCATTGTAATAATGTACAAGTTAATACACTGATATCCCTGAGTGAGTGACAATAACTGTCAGAAGAAAAACAAACTCAGTTTATTACATAAAACTTAAAGATCAATCAATCAAAACAGAGCACAAAACCAAAAGTACTCAAACCAATAACTGGATACTACGTGCAGGTATAGTCAAATGAGAATTTCTAGCAGAAACTTCTTTTTAGATCACTTAATTTAAAATGGAAGCCATATTTGAGGACTTGTGTGAAAATTATATTTTATTCTTTCTTGCATTGTTGCAAATGGGGTAAATGCATGCTACTAAAAAAACTATGAAAATATTTTCATTCGCTTTTTTTTTTACGTTTGCTAAACCCCCCTTGAAAGGTTTGTGAAAAATTATGGGACAATCTTTAAGACCAATCAAATAAGTAATCATCTCTGACTGAAGCAAAATCAAAAGTAGTAACCATTAAAATACAGAATTAAAAAAATCAAACTTCTAGTCCAAGACTACCTCTGACAGAAATTAATTTGTTATTAATTTCGTACTTGCTCTTGCGAATAATTTGAATGACAAAGTAATTTGAATGATAAAATATTTACAATTTGTAAATCGATTGATTTCCCTCTCCTTATAGGTGCATGATGTGTGGGGTGTTGATTGTGGCAATTTGGAGTTTTATCCTTTCTTTTATGAATATTGTCTTAATACTCAACGGTGCTGGACTAAATGCTACTCTGATTTGCCTTGCCGTGGCGGACTGGGTATTCTCCTTACTTATGGGTGCTGATTGTGACAAATTGCGCCATCCTAAATGCCAAACCCGAGAGCATACCATATACCCCAAAATGCTTCATGTATGTGTGCTGAAATAAAGCATAGTCTGAAATTTCAGCACACAATCATGAAGCATTTTGGGGGATATGGTATGCTATCGGGTTTGGCATTTAGAATGGCGCAACTTGCCACAAACAGCACCCATAAGTATGGAGAATACTCAGTCCGCCACGGCAAGGCAAATCAGAGTAGCATTTAGTCCATCACCGTTGAATATTAAGACAATGTTCATGAAAGAAAGGATAAAACTCCAAATTGCCACATCAGCACCCCACACATCATGCACCTATAAGGAGAGGGAAATTAATCGATTTACAAATTGTAAATATTTTATCATTCAAATTACTTTGTCATTCAAATTATTCGCAAGAGCAAGTACGAAATTAATAACAAATTAATTTCAGTCAGAGGTAGTCTTGGACTAGAAATTTGATTTTTTTTTAATTCTATATTTTAATGGTTACTACTTTTGATTTTGCTTCAGTCAGAGATGGTTACTTATTTGATTGGTCTTAAAGATTGTCTCATAATTTTTCACAAACATTTCAAGGGGGGTTTAGCAAACATAAAGAAAAAAAAGCGAATGAAAATATTTTCAGAGTTTTTTTAGTAGCATGCATTTAACCCACTTGCAACAATGCAAGAAAGAATAAAATATAATTTTCACACAAGTCCTCAAATGTGGCTTCCATTTTAAATTAAGTGATCTAAAAAGAAGTTTCTGCTACAAATTCTCATTTGACTACACATGCACGTAGTATCCAGTTATTGGTTTGAGTACTTTTGGTTTTGTGCTCTGTTTTGATTGTTTGTTCTTTAAGTTTATGTAATAAACTGAGTTTGTTTTTCTTCTGACAGTTATTGTCACTCACTCAGGGATGTCAGTGTATTATCTTGCACATTATTACAATGGTAATGAAATCCATTCACTTGTCAGGGGAAAAAAAGAAAGTACACTAATTAATCGGCCAGCCTCCTCATAATCAGCAACAAGATCAATGAAAGCAGAGTAAAAACAAGTTGTGCCATCCTAAATGACAAACCCGAGAGCGTACCATATCCCCCAAAATGCTTCATGGTTATGTGTTGAAATTTCAAGTGTTAAGTATGTGTCTTCACGAAATAAAGTATAGCTGAACAACCAAAGATATAATGTGCTGCTAAATTTTGAGTATAAATATATCAAGTCCAGAACTACTCTACTAGCTGAACATGCAGGTGGAGCATTCTAGTTAAAAGAAAAGAAAATAAATTACGCACTCTTAAACCTAACTACATATAATCAAAGTATTTAGTTTTCACCAGGAATAAGTAATGTATAGTTATAGAGTAAACGAATATTTAAAATCTCAAATGCCTAGATTTTAGGTTCACTTTGAGCTTCTTCCTCTCCATCAATAATAGCTCACTCGTGAACTACAGATGGCATTTGCCCTTCTAAGCAATTTGAAGAGAACACGAGAATTGGAGTTGAGATCAACTGGGCCTTGCGTGATTTCAACTCATACGTAGTGGGTTTTTGCGGGATGAGTTAAATATAGGAAGCCTAATAAAAGATTGACGTAACGTAGTTGACAACCGCCTTAGACACTTAAGGAAACTTATAGGCCAAAATGTCAGATTGGAATTTTTCGTTCACCCGCTCGGACAGATGGATATTTTTTGTTAGTCTAGCGTCATTTGGGTTTTTCTTTTTTTCCCGAATTTTGGTTGCCCGGTGAGATTTAATTTGTGGGATAAGTATACATGTGATGTCACGTGACTTTCATCAACCATTAATTACAAGTTTATGTCAATTGATTTGTGCTTTGTAGTGGTTTGCTATTTTAATGTTCATCTTTGTAGTGGTTTAATGTTAAGTTTTGATATTGATGTATGATGCTTAACAAACAATTTCATTTAGAATCGGGATAATCACAAGCTAAATGCGAATACATACATATTATTGATTTTCAGAAAAATGATCATATCTTTCAACCGAGAAGGCTGGTTCTAATATATTATTTATAAAAATCGCTTATCTTGATGAGATCAAGCTGTCTAGAGTAATAGATTCCTGAAATCACATCAGTGTCACCGATTTATGGAAAAAATTTGGCAGTACATTTAGTTTATTTTTAGTAATAAAATTGGAGTCTATTTAGATTAAGAAATAAATTTTGATTCATGCAGGCATTATTTGTTCCTCTATTATAGGGAGTCTTTTTAGCATAGAATTTGATATTTTTATTTTTATTTTATAATTCTAGCATTAATAGAAGCCTATTTTATTTTTCTTTTTAAGAATAGCTAGGTAATCTCAAAATTATTACTTAACTTTTGATCAATAAAATTCCCTTTTATTTTATTTTCATCGTGGATTTGACATTCTTCATGAATTCAAAGATTTTTTTTTCTTTTTGAAAAGGCAGGTAGGGCGACCTAACCAACCAAGTCTTCAACAACACTCTGTCTCAAAAACAGAGGGACAAACAGACCAAAATAAGAGGACAAAAAGTCAACCGACTTAGCTAAGGCATGAGCAACACCATTACCAATGCGTCTTACAAAAAAACTTTAGAGCAACCAATGGCAGACAAACCAGCGCGAACTTCATCTACAATAGAAGCCATGGACGCAAAAAGAGTAGAGTCCATCAAGGAGACAACCTTTAGAGAGTCGATCTCCACTACCAAAATCATCTAGTTCATACGCCGAACAAAGTGAATGCTTTCCAAGACAACCAACAGCTCTGCATCATCCACTTGTGGTCGGGCCACACGCGCGGCTCTGTAGCGCTTGTGTGATGCATGGCTACTAGAGGAGAAAGAAGAGAAGTATTCTTCATACTTGGCTTGGTCGAACTCGATCATAAGGGACTCGACAGTTATCCCCTCTTCAACTTCGTCGAACTGCGCCACCACCAATTCATCTGAGTGAATGGTTTCTCCCACTGTGGTCGTCATCTTCTGTTGGGTATAAAAAATTAACTTCCCGCTCGAGGGGTCATTTGTATTTATAAGATCGGCTTATTACAAACTAATGATCAATGTTTTACAACAGAGAAGGGAATGGCCCTTCTTGTTTAACGTGGGTTCGTTAACAGTGATAGGACGCCTCCCTCGGTGCTCACGCCAAGTTTGCTCCCCTTGGACGATCCGATCGAAGTTGCGGTTGGAGCTTTAGTGCGCGGTAGAGGCTCCAGATAGATTGAGTTCGACTATACCCGAGCTTGAAAAGGTATCAAAGCCGCGAGCTTGGAGAGAGCTACAATGCAAGGGTTTGCAAAGAGCTAATGAGCCTCAAATCTGAGAGTTCAGATTGAGTCTACTTCAACAATCCAAGCAATGAGCTAGGAAGGTTCTACCAAGCAAGCCAAATTAAGGCCTCTGAGAATCCGAGTCACTAAGACCGAAGCCTCCCTAACACCACCACCATGAGAGCGCATATTCCTTCCCCCCCCCCTATAAACCACGTGGATTCAAAGATTATTCTTTGTTGGTTCAAAAAGCATCCTTTAGTGGATTTCGAAGTTTCTTATTTTTGCGTTGTGTTAATTAGTATCAGAGCCTTGTTTCTAATCCGATTGCAGGCAACAAAGTCCTTATTACTAAAATTCAGATTAATACTTGTTTAGACCAACTTGCGTTGGCAGTAGAGTGTCTGAAGCCAGGACGAGTTTAAGATCACATTTATAGTGGCCAAAGACATGCTAGGACTTGCAAGAAGAATTCAACAGCAACATCAATGAAAATGATGCCCCACGGCAAAATCATGATTGTGGAGACTACTCAAGATGGAATATATATGACATTGAACACAAGAGGGTTGATTTACCATCTTTCAGCAGGAAACTAGATATAGAAGATTTTCTTGATTGCATTGATGAGGTGAAGATATTTTTCGGGTACTTGGGTATAGTAAAAGATCAGAAGATTGAGCAAATAGCCTACCAATGGTAAAATAGCCTTTTGCTAGCAATCATTATGCGAGATCCAACCTATCAACAGAAGCAAAAAATCCGATCACGGGCGAAGATGAAGAAATTGGTGAAAGCTTATTTTCTTCCTATCTATTATTATGTGTTCAACTGGCATCCGAGTTCACACTCTAACTATGGTCTTAGAAGGATTACGCAGCCCCGATTTAACCATAAGACACTGGAGTTGTGAAGAGCACTAAAAGGTAATAAAGAAGGAAGAACCACCTCTAGAGTACAATAGCTTCCACGCAAGATGCACTCTAATGAAAAAGATTTGTGATGTTATCATTGACAGTGGCAATAGCAAGAATCTTGTCGCTCCGTGTATGGTGAAAAATTATATTTAAAGACAGAGAAACACCTACCTCCTTATAAGATCGACTAGATTTGCAAGGATAGTGATGTGCAAAATAATGAGATGTATTAGGTATATTTTTCTATAGGCCACAACTATGTCGATAAGGTGTTATGTGATGTAGTCGAGATGGATACTTGTCATATGCTTTTAGGTAGGCTATGGTAGTTGATGTTGGTGCTATCCAAAGTAGATATATTTCAAAAAGGATGGATGTCAAATTGCACTTACGCCTCTTCGAGAAAAGGAGTCATCCATGATAAAGACTATTGAGAAAAAGGAACTTTTTGGTGGCAGATAATAAGGCTTTAGCCGAAAACTTGAAGCAATCTGAAGAGCTCTATACTTTGGTTATAAGTGGAAAAGAAGAACCTACCCTAATCAAGATTCCTCTTAATGTGCAAACCCTTGTTCAACTGAGATTTCTCATGTTGAAGATGATATGTCAGTGAAGATATATATTATGCATGAAGTTCCTAAAGCTATTGTGAGTGATACTACACACATTGATATTGTCCCAGTGAAGAAGGATAAAATAATGAGCGAGACAATTGATAATATATGTGACTTACTTGATGGAGGACACATAACAAAAGGGATTGGGTGTGAGAGAAATTCTTCTTTTGAAATAAAGAGTGTCAATAATTTTGACAAGATTGAGATGAAACTTCCGGCACAAGAATATAAAAAGCAACAAGGAAAAGATTTGGAGAAGTTTTTTAAGTCATTTGTAGATCCACATGCCGTCAATCACATAAACATGGTGTGAGAAAGATTCTTCAAAAGTTTGATTCAAAAGAAGCCCTAGCCGAGGACATAAAAAATAGATGGAGAAAACTAATGCTAACTATAAGGCGGATGTTGATCGATGCTGGAGATGAAGCTATTATTCAAACAAATGTAAGCTCAGGGTCAAGTTTTAATTAACAAGGGGAATTCTTCGTGGCTTCAAAGATTGTTCTTTATAGATTCAAAGAGCACCCTTTAATGGATTCTGAGGTTTATATCTTTTGTGCTGCATTAATATAGTTACTAATTAAACTTTCTATTCGTCCTTGGATTGATACTTGAGCCCCAGTGACTCTCTCCTTAAGCCCAAGTGGCTCTCTCCTCTCCTTATCTCTGATCTAGGGGTTGGTAGCAACATTGAATGATTTAAATAAGCAAAGGTTGAGCACAAAACACATTAAAATTATTACCATTGGCTCCTGCTCATTTTAGACTAGGAAATGAAATTCATTAACTCACTCTGGCTCCTGCTCATTTTAGACTAGGAAACAGAAATTCATTAACTCACTTTGCTAGCTCTCGCCAATAATGTAATGAGTAAACAAAAGACGAAAGTCATGGTTTTCATACTGTGGGAAGATGGTTTGGTTACACACCTTTAAACTATTGAATGTTTAAATAGGGTAAATTTAAAAAAATCTACCAATTACTTTTGAGAGTTTTCCACAAATCCCTCAAGAACTTTGTTATCGCACTCAACACAAAAACAAAGTTCCCACTTAATCACACCTGGCGATAAAAATTGCTTATGGCGCCTCAAAAAACTTTTTAATTAATTTTTTGCTAAAAATCTTCACATTAAGAAATTTGCTCCAAAAAACTCTCTCCCCTAGATTAGGCAAATTAGATTAGGGCTAGGATTAGGTTGGAGGAGGGGAACATCAAAGAGGAGGGGTTTTAAGAAACGTGAGGGCCTTTTTTGCAATATCTATAAAATAAGAAGAAATGCGAGGTGTATTTGTAAATAAAATAAATAAAGAAGATTAAAAAGATTATTTTATAATTTATTAATCATGAGAGGCATTTTCATCACGTAGAGGGTTAGATTTATTTCAAAGAAGCTGTTACAATATTCGAAATACGTTTTAATTTACATTATTTCCCCACCATTTTAACTTGCTCCCATGTATGCGAGCTGATACAACTAAATATAATGTGCTACTAAAACCTTGAATTTATGCTTCTAGCTATGATATCTGAAAACTAATACGGATAAATATCATAAAAGCAGAAATTCTGAGGGCTATCTATGTCATTTAGCAATTAATCCAGTAAAAGTAGAACAGAAAGCATAAATTTTAGAAAATCCCCCATAATGTTTGACTTTTTTTAATTAATCTCTTTAACCACGTATTATCACATTGGGACTTTGCTGAACCTATATTAAATGTTCCTGGGAGCTTTCAAAAATTACATTTGAAAGTTGGAGGCTTTCTAACGATATAATGTTAAAAGTTTTGGGATTCTCCTAAGCTGTTGTTGGAAAAGTTAGGGGTATACTGGAAACTTTAGGGGGAAGGTGGCTGACATCATTTGTGTTAATTTCAAAATATAGAGTGAAATTCAGATAAACCTAGGGGTGAGCAAACGGTCGGTCGGTTCGGTTTTTGGTCAAAATTTGACCAACCGAACCGAACCGAACCGCATGTTATTCAGAACCGAACCGAACTGCTCCATGTCGGTTCGGTATGGTTCGGTTCAATTTGTTTGGTTTTTACTTGACTATAACACATTCAAATATTATAAACTTAAACGCACTTAATTTATTCACTATACAACTTTTTCTTTTGCTCTGTAAGGATTTTGCAAAAGAAAACCACTAATCAAGATGGAAAAAAAAAAGAAAGAGTATCAAAAGTAGTGGTGGTGGTATTAGCATTACCGAGTGCAGGAGGTGGGATCTCAAGTACGGAGCATCTCCTCGAAAGAGTGGCGGATAAGTAGCTCCAGATAAAGAGCTGGTTTCCACACATCATCCAGGACAGGGATGATTCCTTGTCCATGCCACCAGCAGGCATGTTGCCGTCGCCTGTGGGAAAGAGGAAGAGGAAGAGAAGGTAAGATTCTGAAGAGGGAATGCTCTAATCTAGGAAGAAGCGAAGTGAGCCAGAGAAACAACAACTTGGATACTTGGAATAGACTTTTGCATAAGAAGGGCTTGGGCATCACGAACAACTTGGGGAAACTCTCGAACATACACAGGTTGAGTTTAGTCTCCCGAATCTTCTGCGGCGGCGGCGGCGGCTCCTTTCTCGCCTCTATTTGCTGATGGAATTCTGAAGACAACTGAAGATGGTTATATAAATATCCAAAACCAAGGCAATTCATCAAACACATGGCGGGCATAGAAGGTTACCTAGAGAGGACAGAGAGGCGAGAAGACCAGGGGGCTGGGGTCCCAGTGGAAGGTCGATTGGGTATCATCGTCATCATCGAAGAAGGCGTCGACGGCGAATCAGGAGCCGCAGCAGCAGCAATCCTCCTGTCTTTGTCTTTTTTATGACGAGGAGGAGGATGAGGCAGATGGGATTTCCTCGTCACTGGAGAGAACATCTCTGCGCCTGCGGAGAGCGGAGCGCACTGCGGAGTGCCGACTGCGCCTGCGCTGTGGCCCTGCGCCGGTGCGGGTGCGCTGTGGAGTGCAGAGAGAGAGCTGGCGGCTGGTGGATTTGAGGAAATGATCTACGATGCTGGTTTGAGGAAGTGCGGATTTGAGGAGATGATCAGATCTAGGGCGCTGATTTGAGGAGCTGGCGGCTGAGCTGCGGGCTTGGGGATGGAGACTTCAGAGTGAGGGTTAGGGTACCGAGCACGTTTGCTATATCCACTCCCAAACAGTAATTTTGGGAGTTGGATTGCCAAAAATATCTTTTTGTTGCCACCGGACTCCGTGTGGGAGAAAAGCAATTTAGTCCTCACACACCCCCAAAGTTACTGTTTGGGAGTGTGAATAGTTGGACCCGGTACCGAGGGATTTTAGTGAACGGGTATAAGTGATGCGGTCGGTTCGGTTGAAAATTAATCAATCGATCTATAAACAAAACCGAAACCGAACCGTTAATTTTCGATCGGTTCAATCAGTTTTTCACCGAACCATGCTCAGCCCTAGAGAAACCCATGAACTTCGAGGAGTTCTTCACAAAACCCCCTAAACTTTATTATTTTCTAAGCTCCTTGAAGACTTTTATTTTTCCCCCTATGGTAACACCAAGGCCGTCAAAAAATTAAAGGAAATAGTGAAAAGGATAAAAGGGTATTTTTGGGGGGCTAAGAGGTCTTTTTCATCTTCTTAGTCATGCTAGTATACGTAAATGTTAGACTTTATGATGTCATTTTGGGGTTTTTAAGTGGAAATTTTTTTAGGAATTAGTGAAACAACAAAAGTCTAGCAAGGGTTATGTGCAAAACCCATTCAAGTTTACGGGGATTATGTGGAATCGAAATAGTTAAGGAATTATTTGTAAAACCCTCAAAGTTAGGGGATTTTTTAAAATTAACCCTTGCTCAAAAGTTATAGAAGCCTTTTGGACGACACAAAGGATTAGGACTTTAAGCAATTTGTTTAAAACCTTTTTAACAATGGCCCGAACTTTATAGGGTTTTTTGAGCAATTTACCCAAAAATGGTCATTTGCACTTAAGCATCTCAAGTTTTGCTTTGTTTTTACTCTGATACCCAAATAATTTGTTGCCAAAAACCCGCTTCACCTCATTCTTAGATTTAACAACCATAGCTTTCTTTAAAAAAAGTACCCTAAAGTTCAACAAAAATTTAACTTAATATGTCCTAAAATTTAACAAAAGTTTACCTATTCATACTAGAAACTTTAACAAAATTTTAATTAAAATTTTGAGTTTAGGTATCAAAGTTAATTTTTATTGAATTTTAGGATAACAAATTACGCTAAACTTTGTTGAACTTCATGATGTTTCTTAATAAAAATTAAACTTTGGTCCCGCAATTCGAAACGCAAAATTGAACGCAAATGGAACTCTAATTTACCATAACTCATGTACGATCAGTTGCTAGATCGGCTTGAGATTTCTTTGGAGGCAATTCTTTTGGGTGTGAAGGACAAAGGATATGATTTGAGAGAGAGAGAGAGAGAGAGAGAGAGAGAGAGAGAGAGAGAGAGAGAAGGGAAACGAAATGAACTTCGAAATAGAAAACTCTCCTTGAAAATCTTGCAAATTATGCCTCTACGGGTGCATCATGCATAACTTGTTATATGGAATAAAAATAGTTAAGGGGGTTATTCGAAGTCTTTCGTACAACCCCATACATTTGGGCTTCAAGAGAGAGTTTTAATATTATTAGGGTTTGTCATAATAGCCTAAACATTATGAGGGGTTTGGAGAAATTTACCAAAAAAAGGATCGTTTGCAATTAAGTACCCTAGAGTTTGCTTTGTTTTTAACTTTGATACCACAATATTTTGTTGTTGAAAAAAAACCATTTTACATCATTTTTAGATTTAAAACCCCAAGGTTTTCTTTTGCTCATAAAGTATTCTAAAATTCAATAATTTTTAAGTTTGACATCCTAAAATTTAACAAAAATTTACCTTTAAGAGTAAAAACTTTGACAGAATTTAATAAGATATATATTAAATTTATTTGCTTACAAAATATTCTTCTAAAATTTGATTGCTTAAAACGTGTGTATTATATACGATGCTACAATTTGGACCCACTTATCATTTTTTTAACTGAAGTTATCTACTAACCTTTAGAGACTTAAAGGAGCTCCAAATATGTTTTTAACCAATATTAAAATTATCAGATTGATGTATCATAATTATAAAGAAATAATCTTTAATTATAATTTTAATATTGTTTACAAAATAAACTTATTTAAGTAAATTAAATAGTTTTATTTTCTTAATTATAATTTATTAATCAACTAAATATACCTAAGTGGTCATGAGCATTGCATAACAAAAGAAATTCATAGTTTTTGTTTTTATTTTCAAACCCAAAATTCTCAAAGTTTTTTAACTCTAAACCCAACACATCAAAAGGAAATATTAATCCTAAAAAATTGAGAGAAAATATACTTACATTGTTAAGTTGGTATTGAAGAGAACTATGTTTGACGATCAAATTTACAAGTTTATATACAAGCATATAAGACAACCCATCAATCAGTAACCCACACTAGGTGACGGCTATCCATATATATAGGGTGGCTCATGATACATATATGGTGGCTGACAATAGGGCTCATGATATTATCTGACACCCTCCTTCAAACTCACGGTGGATCGAACACTAAGAGTTTGGACAAGAAATAGTGAAACGCTGAAATAGTTTGAGCCTTGATAAATAAATCTGTCACTTGTTCCTTAGAGGGAACATATGAGAGTGTAAGGTTTCCAACAACATGCTCCTGTCGAACGACATGAAGATCCACCTTATTGTGTTTGGTACGCTCATGAAATACCAGATTTGTAGAGATGGAGACGACACTCTGATTATCACAGTATAAAGTGATATGGCAAGTAACAAAGACATCAAGATATCGCAGAAGAGTGCGGAGCCATTTTAGCTCAACTGTGGTGTCTGCCAATGCCCTGTACTTGGACTCTATACTAGAATGAGAGACAATGACTTGATGCTTACTATGCTAAGAGATGACAGATGATCCGAAAAAATACAAAAGCCAGTAGTGGAACGTCGAGTGTCTGCATTATTAGCCCAACTAGTATCAGAATATGCACGAAGAGACAAAGAAGAGTCTAAGGGGGAAAATAATGATTGGGTTATAGTTCCACAAAGATACCGAAGAACTCGAATGAGAGCCGCATAGTGAATGGAAGTCGGATTACTGACAAATTGGCTCAAGATGTGTATTGCATAGGCGATATCCAGACGTGTTACTAAAAGATAAACCAATGCTCCAACAAGTTCCCGATATCGAGTAGGCTAAGATAAGGGATCGACATCATCATGTTAAAGCTTCAAGTTCATATCCATCGGTGTGGAGAGAGGAGTGGTAGCAACGAAAGGATCACTAAGAGTAGCACGCTCAAGAATGTGTGCAATGTACTTCTGCTGAGAGAGAAGATAGCCATGAGAGGAGGAAGCAACCTCAATACCTAAGAAGTAACAAAGAGATCCAAGATCCTTTATCTCAAATTGACTTTGAAGATGTTGCTTTAAGGAAGTAATGGCAGAGGAATCAATCCCGGTGATTATCATGTCATCAACATAAAGTAATAGAATGATTGTACCAGAGATTAAGGACCGATAAAATAAAGCATAGTCAGCTAGACTTTTAATGAAACCAATAGAAAGAAGAGATTGCTAAAAACACTCAAACCAAGCCCGAGGAACCTGTTTGAGACCATATATAGCACGACGAAGGCGATAGGCATGTTCGCTGCATGTACACTGTCTCAGATAGATTTCCATTAAGAAAAGCATTTTTAACATTCACTTGATACAAATGCTAATGTTTTGTAGCTGCAATAGCAATGAGAGTGTGAATGGATGTCATTTTTGTAACAGGAGAAAAAAATCTCTTAATAGTCAATACCATACTCCTGTGAGAATCCCCAAGCTACAAGACGAGCTTTGTACCACTCAATAGAACCGTCAGATCGATTCTTGACCTTATAAATCCATTTGCAACTTACCGGTTTAACACCGGAAGTCAGAGGAACAAAGTCCTAACTATTAATCCAACGAAAAGCCTTCAAGTCTTTCGTGATTGCTTGTTGCCATTCTAGAAACTTAACTGCCTCAAAACATGAGTTAAGTTCATGTATAGAGTGAATAGTAGCAAGAAAAGAGACAAACTCAAGAGGATATGCGCTAGTGACATATTGAGCTAACCGCTCAGGGGGTGACGATCTCGTGGAGGATTACGGTAAGGTGGAGGAGTCACATCGGGAGAAGTCAGCACAGATGTAGTGGGGACATCAGTAGGAGTATCTTGCTGCAAAGGGGATGTAGTAGGCATATGTCCAGGAGGTGTGGAAGAATCAAGAGCACAATCGTTTGATACCATTGGAGTGACGGAGGGAGTCGGTTGAGCAGATGAAGGTACATGTGCCACTGATACAGATGTAGTAGTGGAAGGTAATGAAGGGAGTTGAAGAAAGGGAAGATTTGAATTTGAAGTAGTATAATATAAAATATTCTAAAAGAAAGGTCACATGACGGGCAATACAAAGCCTTCGAGTTGTAGGCTCATAACAATGATACCCCTTGTGAACGGTTCTATAGCTAAGAAAGATACATCGTGTAGTGTGTGGAGATACTTTATCTCGTTCATGAGTTGGAAACAGGACAAAACAGACACATCCAAAAATGCAAAGAAGAGAATAGTGAAACTGAGACTTGAAAAGTTAAAAATATAGAGAGGTGTCAGCTAATACAGAAGATGGAGTAATATTGATAAGATAAACAACGGTCAAAGGTGCTTCTGTCCAGAGATATCGAGGTACAGATGATGATATCAGAAGAGCTCTAGTGGTGTCTGTAGGCATCGAAAATTGCCGATAGGTCCCCACAAACAGCTCAGTGTTAACGAGCGACGATGAACGTCACTACCCGGTTCACAAGAGTTCAAACGACGTCGGTGAGCGATTGAAGCCAACCGACGGACTACGTGAGCCGACAGAATGTCAGAATCACGGGGATACGGATTGACCGAAAACCCCGCGATCACCGCAATCGGGCCAACGCCCGCCGTGTCCCGATCACCACACTGGTAAACCAACCGATGGGATCTACAGAACTCCTCGACGGGCTTCCAACACAACCGGAATCAGTCAAATCTAAGTCCAGATAAAAGCACTACAGCGAAATTAACTAAAGAGCGCCCGAAGGATGTGTGTCTCGGCATAGGGGCCGAGACACCCCAAGGGGTGTCTCAAGACCATAGCCGAGACACCCCCCCTAGGGGTGTCTTTGGGCCGCGCCGTGGACACCTCCCCCCTACCTTCTTGAGTGCTATAAATAGCCCCCCTTGGTCCTCATTCAAAAAGGCTGATTTCTTTGGAGTTGAAGGCAAAGGCTCTGAATTCAAGGCTGAATTATCTTAGCCAAAGATTCCCCTTTGTTCGAAGCGGCGAAGCCCTGCCGGAGAGCAGAGTCTGAAGATTTCTGAAGCAGCGAAGCTCTGCCGAAACGAGGAGTAAGGAGTTCTTCATCAGTCTCCTTCATTCACCCCCTTCCATTTCCTTAGTGCTGCCCATTAGCGGTGAACACTAAGAAGGGCTATTATCTCGTTTTAGCCGAGATATACGCTTATAACTTCTAGATCTCACGCGGATCGACGAAGTTCTGTTTCTATATCCCTTCGCGGATAGACGAAACTCTGCCGGATTATACCGGAAAGGATCTTGAAGAGTCGGCGGTCCACGGATATCGACGTCCCCGTCACAGGCCAACAACCCACGCAAGCGAGACCGAACCAAACCGGGATCTCGTGTTTATTTTCGATAAAGTTGTAATATCTCTTGTTTTCATTTAAACTCTGTTGTAACGATTGAAGTTGTAACAGATACCAAAGCAATGAAAACAGCAACTTTTGAAGGAAACAAGCTGGCGACCACAGTGGGAGCCGCCGACCTCGCTGCCGAGATCGGAGTGACGCAACCGGCCTTCAAGATCCGGGTGAATGAAGAGATCGAATACGAGTTCGATCAGAAGAAGTTCGAAGAGTACCTCTCCTCCTCCTCCTCCAGATCCGCCTCTCCGCAACGGCGTAGAAAGAACTCATCTCCCAAAAGGGCTCGCGGGATCTCCAACTCCTCAATCCGAGACTCCGCCATCGCTGCCACTACGCCCGTACCACGCAACGGCCCCGCGTCGATCAGCGTGGTTAAGGCTATAGATCCGGCCCTCACAACCGCCACAAAGGCGATAGGTGATGCTGCTCCAACTCCATCAAAGAGAGCGATCCAAAGGCGTCGTCAACGTCTCGCTCAACAGCTCGCCAAGGCCAAGGAGTCCAAAGATGGGGTGCGCTATGCAGAGGACTTGAAGTCGAGGCAGCGACAAGAGCAACGGCAAGCAATCAACCTCCCCTCCCAATCAGGAGCGAGTGAGTGGATCCGCGTCAAGAGGAACCGCTCCACGCTTGAGGAGCGAATCAAGAAGCGCCGCGCTCTACTTGCACACGCCCGACTCCTCCTAAAGAAGGCGGAAGAGATGCAGCAAGGAACGGTGGTCAAAACACCGTCTACAAGCAAAATGGTGTGGGTACGCAAAACAAACCCAACACCTCAAACCAAGAAGGGTGAGGCCATCGCCCAAAGTTCAGCTAAACCAGAGTCTGCTCCTCCTGTACCGGCACCCTTAACAGGGCCAGGTAAAAAAGGGGATCATTCAAGATCCCAGGTTCCTTTGACGAGTCGCCTCGGTCCCTTACCGGAGAACCGAGGAAGATTACCCGTCAAAGAACGGCTGGGACCATTGAAAGGTCCCCAAACTAAAAATCAGACTGGGGATGGAATCAATCCTCCCAAGAAAATTGATAAAGGGAAAGCCCCTATCACCGACCGCACCGAGTTGCGAGTCGAAGCAAAAGAGCCCGTTCAGTTCATACGCTCACAAAAGCGTAAAACTGAACGGGCCACTCTTGAAAAATCCAACAAACCATCTCATCTTCAAAAGGAAGCACACTCATCCGAGGATGAGCGTGTTGTATCGGGGAACACCCACCAGCACTCTGTAGGTTGCTCCAGCTACCAAGCTGATGAGCTGTACTACAAGGCTGGGGGTATTGGAAAATCCCGAAAGAGATGTGTGCAGGATAGGGAGCCCCGCTGCCCGTGTGCTAACATCATCAAGGCGGTGCTGTCCGAGTGTTGTTGTGACAGTCCCCCAAGAAGAATCTCAGTGTTCGAAAGACTCTCCAAACCGAGGCATTTCCAGAAGAAGAAACTGCCCCGCCGAGAGGTCGAGTATCCAAGGGTGTCGGTCAATATGACCGGCAAGGGAAATTCAATTCAACCCTTCAGCATAGAACAGCTCGCCGAGATATCCCGGTGCATGACACGGTTGCGGCCCGGAACCAGCGGCCAAAAGAACTACCAAAGGGTGCCAATTGGACTCTCCCTAGAAGAAGAAGAATCAGAGGCTGATTCGGACTCTTGCTCGGCGGTGGCATCTGATGACACGGCGTCGAGTGTGGGTCAACCATACGAATCACTCATGATCAGCGCTGAACAGGTATCCAAGATACTGGAAGAAGCCCTCGCCAAACAGAAGGAGAGCTTCAAATTCGAAATGGAAATGACCCTGCAGCGAATGAGGGAGATGCACGACCAACAGATTGCAGCGCTGACGGTCTACCAGGGAGAGCCCGGTCGTCGCAATACTACAAATCCAGAGGAGAATGAACGGGAAGCGGATAATATCAATATCCCTCCTGTCAATACCGACAATGGGGGTGGTCCCGCAGAGGATAATACCAAAGAGGACCACATCACCTCTCCTAGAAGCCACTCAAAGGCTGAGACGAGCGATGACAAGAAGATGAAAGACCTGGAGAGCAAGATCAATGCATTGATGAATGCTCAGGAGGTAAAAAGATCCGGTATACCCTGCCCATATCCAAGAGAGTGGGAATCGATCCCATATCCGGCAAAGTTTAATCTGATTAACTTTACGCCGTTTGATGGGAAGGGTTCCCCTACCCAACATTTAATCTACTTCAAGTCTCATTTAGGAATTATTTCCGGAAATGAGCCCCTCATGGTGCGGTCATTCGTCGGCACTCTTCGCGGAGCTGCCTTCGATTGGTATCGCCGTCTCATGCCCGGAAGCATCAACGGCTGGGATGACATGGAGGACATGTTTCTAACAAATTTCTTTGATGATGACACCGAGGTTTCAATCGGTACGCTGTTCGATGAAAAGCAAAAGAACGGCGAGACGGTTGAAAACTTCGTGAAGAGGTTCCGGAACAAAGCTATGAATTGCAGGGACCCGGTCAGCGAGGATTTCATCCTTGAGACTTGCCACAACAATTTGACGCTCGACATCCTTGAAGCCATGGGAATGGCACCATCTAAAACTTGGAAGGATTTGAAGATGCGGGGAGAAAGAGCCGAGCGATTCCTCAAGAGGAAGAAAGCGGAGAGAGGGCAAATTCCCAACAATGCCCCGCAACCAAATTTTACCCCCAAGGGTAAAGGGAAGGCGCATGCGAATGCGGTGGTCGCCAATCAAGTCTTTGAAGTACAAGCACAGCCGCAACAGCCTCAACAGCCCCAGCAGCCGCAACAGCAGCAGCAGAGGGCGCCTCAACAACCCAGGTGGCAACAACAGCCCCAGAAGCAAAAGGTTGGGGAGCCGAGGTTCCCAAAGGTTTACTCGTTCAAAGAAGATGAAATCCCCGGTATCTTCAAGTATTTGGTCGAGAACAACAAGATCAAGCTACCGCCAATTCAGGATCAAGAAGATGCCAAGAGGGTTAACGATCCGAAATACTGCGCATTCCATCGAGCAGTACACCATCCTACCAAGGTGTGCTACGCTCTCGAAGACAAGATTCAGGCCCTGATTGATGTTGGGGTTATTACTATGAAGCAGCCTAAAGAGAAGAAGGTGGGTGCGAACACCGTATCTATTAGCTTTGGATCGGTTCCCTCGAGTTGGTTCCAACACGAGTCAGTGATCAAAGCGGCGGTGAAGACAGTGAACGATGATCCACACCAGCAGCGCCAGAAAGGGCTTGTGCCACACACAGCCCCAAATGGCGAGATCTTGTGGGTTCATCCGGACTTGATCGCAGATGAACAGTGGGCCGGGACCTCTTCCACAAAGAACAAGAAGAAGTCGAAGAGGAAGGGCAAAACATGCTACGGTGCTTCTGCCATACCAGGGGTGGATGATGACAAAATCCCGACCTTCCCACTTTCTGAGGATGAGCAGGAAGCCTTTGCAACTCGAAGCGGGAACGAATATCACTTCAAGTATCCGGAGGCCACTGAGCAATTGGGTACCAAAACCCCACCTTCCAAGACATTGGCGGAGTTGGGAATTTCAGCAATTCCCCCAACACCTGCGGTGGCTACGGAGAGAATCCCACAAAAGGATAAGGGGAAAGAGCCTGTACGTCAAGAAGCTCAGAACCCGAGGCAATCTCGATTCAATCATCCAATTGGACGAGACAAACCGGGGAATGCAAGCTCTCAGCCCCACTTCGACATTATGGCGCAATTGGCCAACATCCCGGCCAGGATAACTCTATACGAGTTGCTGCGGTTGTCGAAGGATACACGGAAGGCGCTGCAAGAAGCCTTGAATGATTCCGAAGCCTTCTTGACTCGAATCAGGCCATCTTCCGAAGAACCAGAATCATCAGCCCAACAATGCAATCTGGCGGCGCATCACTTCCCCTGCATCTCTTTCACCAAAGAAGATATGCAGACAAAGAACTCAAATCATGACAGGCCCTTGTACTTCACCGGGCATATTGGCTCCAGCGTTGTCAACCGGATCCAAGTCGATCCGGGTTCCGCTGTTAGCATCATGCCATTCCGATTGATGCATCATCTCGGAATCCCGACTAGCAAATTAGCGTCCACTGGCACGACGATCTACGGATTCAACACCAGCGGGTCTAGGCCCTTGGGGAAGGTCCGAATTAAGTGCCAGATCGGGGATTTGAGGTCGGAGGTCACTTGTTATGTGATTGACGTGGAAACATCCTATAATTTACTGTTGGGTCGACCTTGGATCCACGGTAACCTTATAGTCCCGTCAACTCTACATCAGTGCTTTAAATATGTGGGCACAGATAATGAAGTCAAGACGGTGGTCGCGGATAAGCAACCGTTCAAGGGATTGGAGAATTATTTCACCGATTCCCTTTTATACGGCGCTGAATCCGATACTGAACCATCGGCCCAAGGAACGGACAGCGGAGATGAAGCTGATACCGAACCAGGGCTTGATTATGATGGCGGTTTTGTTTTAAACGACATTATACCCATTGTAATCAATCTTGACGATGATGAATCATCGGAAGATAGTTGTAATTGGCAACTTGCCGAAGAACTATCAATAAACGATGATTTAGAGTACTCGACGGATCTTGATGATATCACTAACGAACTCTATGCTAACCCTGATTTGTATATGCCTCTTCAATCATTTTGTTTGACGAAGAAGCAGGTACACGACCCTTGCGGAACAACGCTCATCATCCCCGCAGGGATTGGGGGTGGAAAGGAGGTCGTCTACGGCAAAGGAAGAGCATCTCCAATACCCAACCATTTCTTGGAAGAGGAAGACAACGATGATAAACCAGCCCGTCATCTATCCAAATACGATGCGAAAGCACGCAACATGATGAAAAGGCACGGATATGACTTCAAGATCGGAGAGGGTCTTTTCTTTGGTCGAGGTCCACGGGTTCCACCCCGGATGGCCTATGTACCGAAGGGAAAACCCGATGATTATTATCGCCACAAAAGAGGTCTAGGCTATGTCTCATCAGATGATGAGTGTGGCTGGCAAATCATCGACCAAATTGCTAACAAGACCAGGAAGGGATATTCCTCCGACTCTTCGGGTTGGGATTCCGACGCTAGTCTTGGTGAAGTGTTTAAGAAGCTAATGTCGAACATGGTCACGGTTGATCCAACGACAATAGAAGAAGATGATGAGATGCCGACATGGGAAGACCCGTGGGTTCATCACTTAAGCATGCAGTACGGTGATAGGTTCGAGCAAAGAGAGCCTCCTACCGAAGACCAAGTCGTTCAGGTGAATATGGGAACCGAGGAGAATCCAAAGCCAATATTCATCAGCGATAGCCTCTTACCTGAAGAGAAGGAAGAGTTGATTTCTCTTATCCGAGAGTACATCGACGTATTCGCCTGGAATTATGAAGACATGCCAGGTCTCGATCCAAATGTAGCGATGCATTGTCTCAACATTAAGCCGGAGGTCAAACCAGTCAAACAACAACAACGACGGTTTCGTCCACAAATGATGGAGGCAATCGAAGCTGAAGTCAAAAAGCTCGTCGATTCGGGATTTATCCGAGAGGAACAACATCCCGAGTGGCTTGCCAATATTGTCCCGGTCTTGAAGAAGAACGGGAAGATTAGGATATGCATCGACTTCAGGGACCTCAATGCTGCTTGCCCAAAAGATGACTTTCCTCTCCCCATCACGGATGTTATCATCGACAACACGTGTGGGTTCGAGAGGATGTCCTTTATGGATGGTTTCTCTGGTTACAATCAGATAAAGATGCATCCAGATGATGAGAAGCATACTGCATTTAGAACGCCTCTCGGCGTATTTTGCTACACAGTCATGCCCTTCGGTTTGAAGAATGCAGGTGCTACGTATCAGCGAGCCATGTCGAAGATCTTTCAGGAACATCTCCGAAAGACGGTTGAATGCTACGTGGACGATCTGGTCGTGAAAAGTCGTGATAAGAATGATCACATCAAAGACTTGAAGACCATGTTCGACTTGATGCGGGCCCATCAATTAAAGATGAACCCTACCAAGTCTTTCCTCGGAATGGCTAGTGGTAAATTCTTGGGATTCGTTGTCACCACCAAAGGTATTCACATTGATCCTGACAAAGTGAAAGCGATCAATGAATTGCAACCTCCGAGGAACCTCAAGGAGCTCAGAGGATTGCAAGGGCGATTGGCGTATATCCGTCGGTTTATCTCAAACCTTTCGGGGAAATGCCAACCGTTCTCCAGGCTCACAAAGAAGGGCGTGTCATTCGTATGGGACGAGGCTTGTCAAAAGGCGTTCGAGAGTATCAAAGAATATCTCTCGAAACCTCCCGTACTCGTTGCACCGAAATCGGGCAAACCGTTCTTGATTTATGTCAAGGCGACGAGCCACTCATTAAGTGCATTGCTTGCACAGGATGACGATAACGGTCACGAGCAGGCGGTATACTACTTAAGCCGAACCATGGTAGGCGCAGAATCTCGATATCCCATGATTGAGAGGGAATGCCTAGCCTTAGTGTTCGCCATACAGAAGATGCGACATTATTTGGTGGGACAAACCATCTATGTCATCTCCAAAGTTAACCCGGTCCGAGTGTTCATGACTCAACCGGCTTCCATGAGCTGGCGATTAGCGAAGTGGGCTCTACTCTTGTCACAATACGATCTGCACTTCAAACAGCAGAAGTCAGTAAAAGGACAGGCCATCTGTGATCTCTTGGCAGCTAATCCAACTACGGACGCCGCCGAAATATACGACGATTTACCTGATGAAACCCACGAAGTCAATGCAACTTCGCACCAACAAGTGTGGCGTTTGTACTTCGACGGTGCTTCACGAGCAGCTAATGCCGCAGGTACTCCTGGATGTTCTAAGGTCTCCTCCGGAGTTGGAGTGGTCTTAGTTTCCCCGGGAAAACATGTGATGCCTAGAGCCTACTCATTAACTGAGCCGTGCTCGAATAATGTGGCAGAATACAACGCACTAATTATAGGACTCAACTTCGCCAAGGAGCTGGGGGTTGAGTATCTCGAAGCCTTCGGTGATTCTCAACTAATCGTCAAACAAGTTCAAGGGGAATACGAAGTCCGAAGTCAGGATTTAATTCCTTATCACAAGATGGCGGTGGAACTAGCGGAGTCGTTTGAAGGATTCTTCATCAAGCACGTGCCGCGATTGCAGAACACCTATGCAGATGCGTTAGCAGCTTTAGCTGTGTCCTTGGCACAGCCTCCCGGAACAGAGCAATTTGTTACGGTAAGAACGCACCAACTTTTAGTGCCGCTTCATGATGAAGACAACAAGGAAGAAGAGGTTCAGGAGGCGCACACGACTCAGGCTGAGTTCGAACCTCGGGATTGGCGATTCCCCATCATCGACTACGTCCTACACGGAATCTTGCCAGAAGACGTGAAGGAGAGAGAGTCGATCAGACGAAGAGCTCCGAGATTCTACTATAATACAGAGAATCGAACGCTATACCGCAGGGGGTATGATGGCGTGTTGGCACGGTGTCTATCAACCAAAGAAGCTGAAGAAGTGCTTAAAGAGGCACATGAAGGAGAGTGCGGTGCGCACCAACCTGGTCCTAAGCTCTATGATCGCATCAGGAGAATGGGATACTTTTGGCCCTCCATGATGCATGAGGCAATTGTATACGCCCGGAAGTGTCACGCGTGTCAGGTACACGCAAATTACATGCACTAACCTCCGGAACACCTGCATCCTTCGGTTACGTCGTGGCCGTTCGAGACCTGGGGAATGGACATTGTTGGTCCTATAAATCCCCCTTCGGTTAAAGGCGATCGGTTCATCCTGGCGATTACTGATTACTTCTCCAAATGGGCTGAAGCAGTTCCACTCAGAGAAGTCAAGACGAGCAACGTCATTGCATTCATCAAGCACCATATCATCTACAGGCATGGTGTTCCAAGACGAATCATACATGACAATGGTCCTCAATTTATCAGCAACGCCTTCATAAGGTTCTGCGAAAAGTTCAAAATTCAGGACATATCGTCAACGGCCTATAATCCCACAGCAAACGGATTAGCTGAAGCCTTCAACAAGACTATCATAAAGCTCTTGTCAAAGCTTGTGAAGAATAACAAGCGAGATTGGGATGATAAGCTCGGAGCAGCTCTATGGGCCTATCGTACCACGGTACGTACACCGACCGGCGCAACTCCATACTCATTGGTGTATGGATGTGAAGCCGTTCTCCCTTTGGAAATTCAAATTCCATCTCTTCGGATCGCTCTTGCAACCCAGATGACGACCGAAGAACAACATCAGAAACGCCTTGAAGAACTCGAGATGCTCGATGAAAAGCGCTTGGAAGCTCAGCAGCATATTGAGTTTTATCAAGCCAGAATTTCTCGAGCCTTCGATAAAAAAGTTCGACAAAGGAGTTTTAAGGAAGGGGACTTGGTCTTAACCGAGAAACGTCCTATGATCCTTAACTCCAAGAAGAAAGGCAAATTCGAACCCAAATGGGAAGGACCGTTTGTAGTGGAAACAGTCTACTCGAACGGTGCCTATCGCCTAGTCACCAAAGATGGTGACCGGCTCATGATGCCAATAAATGGCAAATTTCTGAAGAGATACTATCCTTAGTATCCTCAGAAGAATTGAGGTACCGGGAAGTTCCCGGAAGAAAACCACATCGGGGTATTCTTAGGGATAACCCGGTCGCTGATGAACAAGAAATCAATATTCGAATTCCGAATATTCTTGTTTGACAGAATTTAACTCTCACAAACACTCTTTTGCTGAGATGAGATCTAATCGTTGATTCTCCCCTCGCAGAACTTTCAGTGGTTTCTGACTCCTCATAGTCTCCACCACACCATTCCAGTTTGGTCAAACCTTATGACAGTTAGGGCCAAAGCCAAATTCCCCTCTCGATTCGCCCAAAGAACGAGAGGTCCACAAATCAATCGATCAAACCTTCTTTCGGTTATGATCATTCTCACGTTTCCCACTTGGTCAAACCTTACTACAGTTAGGACCACAACCAAAATCCCCTCTCGATTCCTCCAATGAACGAGAGGTCCACTTTCAATTCAAATGACCAAACCTTACGACAGTTAGGGTCGTTTGAACCTTTCGATTCGAGTAACCAAACCTTACGACAGTTAGGGTTATCCGAATCTTTTCGATTCTCGGAGTGGAGATCCCACTTCTAGTTTCACCTGTCGGATCCTGGGGGTGGAGATCCCACCTCGAGTTTCCTTTCCTGCTGAAGATAGAATATAAAATTCTTCCTCTTCAGAGTCAAATAACCAAACCTTATGACAGTTAGGGTTATCCGAATCTTTTCGATCCTGGGGGTGGAGATCCCACCTCGAGTTTCCTTTCCTGCTGAAGATAGAATATAAAATTCTTCCTCTTCAGAGTCGAATGACCAAACCTTACGACAGTTAGGGTCGTTTGAACCTTTCGATTCGATAATCAAACCTTACGACAGTTAGGATTATCCGAATCTTTTCGATTCTCGGAGTGGAGATCCCACTGCTAGTCTCCCATTTTCCCCTGTCTTTGCTTTTAGAAAAGACAGAGATGAAGTCGACGCCTAACACGCGTTGCCGGGTAGTCTTTCCCGTGAGAAAGACGAAGTCTATGTATTCAAAATCATAGCACTAAGTCTAAGAGAAGCAATTTTCTTAGCACAACGTTACATGCGGAACGGATTTAGACAATCCGCATGCTAGCCCGATGCAAACGGTAGTCGGTAAAGGCACGTCAAACCCGTTGAGGGCTAGGGGTTTGCCAAAAACCCCAAAGTCTATACCTAACACGTATAGCCGGTTTGAAATCTTTCACCGATTGAAAAAAGTTACCAGGGCCTAAACCTGGGGAATTTTATCCCGAAGCCTAAGGAGGGATAAGTCTATACCTAACACGTATAGCCGGTTTGAAATCTTTTGCCGACCGAAAAAAGTTACCAGGGTCTAAACCTGGGGAATTTTATCCCGAAGCCTAAGAAGGGATAAGTCATCGCCTAATACGCGGTGCAAGGTACCCTTTTCCCTATAAAAATAATGGAGTTTACAAGCTCAAAGTTACAGCATTAAGGGCTGGGGGTGTACCAAAACATCATGTAAAAAGAAGCAAATAGGGAGTCTCTAATAAAAGATCAAGACAAAAGCATACAACAACAAGTTCGTCAACCCGAAGGCAGCCGACGACTGAGAATATGAGACTCTAAACCAGAAAGCCTGTCCATATAGCTCTGCTCGAACTCCTCCTGCAAGCTAGCTCGGACAGAATCCTCAGAACTGCTCAAGACCTCCGCGGCTTCAGTTCGCAGCTTCATCAATCCCTCCTGTGTTGATCCCAGCTTGTCGAGCGTCCACTCACGAGAACGCTCCAATCTAACCAGGTCCTCGGTAATTATAGCAGCAGACTCTTCGGCACGTCCCAAGGCCTCCTTCAGCCTAGCTATCTCTGCACGAGTGGAATCTAGGGAGCTGAGTAATTCGCCTCTGCTGGTGTCCTTCTTCGCCAGGTTGGCCATCAGCTGTGCAACAGAGTGCTCGCGTGAACGGAGCTCGCTGCTAATGGAAGATCTCAGGTCACGCCACTACGTTAACCTATCCTCCACCTGAGAAGATGCAAAAGAGGAAACTCCACCAGCCTTCAGCTCCCTCAACTCTCGAACCTCTGACTCCAGGGCAGCGAATTCAGCAGTGAAAGAGTCGGCCAACTCCGGGTGTCCTTCTTCCCTCATCATCATCATATGACGAGAGAAGGAACGCCTGAACTGATCGAAACAGCATCCCCTGTGAAGAAGCTTCTCGATCATGCCATTATAGAAGGTCGTAAAATATCCCAGGTCCATACGAAAAACGTCTCGGTCTGGATCAGTATCAGCCAGAAGAGCGTGGATATGCTCATAAAAAGAGGATCGGGATCCTGCAAGCAGCAGTACAAGAAGATGAGGGACTATCAAAAATAATCAGAAAACCCGAAGGGGAAATTCGAGGTATACCCATGCCGGCAGAAGTCCCCTCGGGTTGAGATCCGACGGAATCCGAAGTAGCGACAGGAGTGGTCATAGGGTGTGTATCAACCCCCGTGGGCAAATCAGTCGTACCACTCGGTAGAGGTCGGAAAACGCCCGAAGCCGTAGAAGCATCAGGCACATCGCCTGGTCCTATGGTTACACCTCTTTATTAGCCAAAATGGAAATTTAGGCAAGTAAAGAAAAATAGGATCGGAGATATACCTGTGAATGAATCACTCCCGAAGAGTGGTCGCATAGGTCTTCCCGAAGTCTGTTCAGCCAACATGTCGGCCAATAGTCCAGCATCGGGTCTCGAAAAGCTGGGTACGGGAACACGCTCCCGTTCCCCGAAACATGCATCTGGAAAGGCTCCATCCTCAGCTAGTTCTTCTCTGGCAACATCTACAAGACAATCAAAGTGTCGGAAAGATGCACAAGAGAGAAAGCAAAGCGCAGAATTACTAAGGAGGATATCTTCGAATGGAGACGTACCTGAATATGGGATAGTGGGCTCGATGCTGCTCGCCGGTTCAAGATCAATGTTCAGGTCAATACCTAGGGAGCCATCATGAAAAGCATCGCACATTTCTTGCATAAAGCAATCCATGTGGTCGGATCCAGGAAATGCCGGAGCCGGGGGAAGCTCACCTTCCTCGAAAATCCCTGAAATCCAAAACATGATTATGAAGCCCAAAGGTAAATCACCCCAAAGCAACAAGAATGCGTTCAAAAGGGTGTTATCTTCCTCACCACCGGCAATGTCATTCAAGTCCGCTCCACACGAACGCTGGTCGATAGGTGGTTTGTGAGCGGTCTTCTTCCTCTTCGAAGTACCAGCTCTCCTGGAACCCACAGGTCGATCATGCGCAGGCTTACTACTCATAGTAGCTCGGTCCTCAAGCCCTGAGCCCATGAAGTGAGAAGCAAGCGGCTCATGATCACCAGTGGTTCTACCTGAAATGATAACATTCATAAATACCAGCCGGATTCAAGAAAGGAAGTCGAAGGGTATGACAAACCTGCACCGAGTTCTTCTTGGTCGGTGGCCATATCCACAAACTCCCCCTCAGGAGTCCCGGCCTCATCATCCATAGGGAGAGACCCTGCATCATCTCTGCTGGAGAAAGAGGATTTACCACGTTTCTTCCTCTGTTTCCGAGCCACCTCAGCCTTAAGAGCAGCCATCATGGCAGCCTGCACTGAGCGATCAGACTCTAACTCTGAAAGGCTCCTCACACCGAGGAATTCATAGGCAGAGAGGAGCCACTTGCAACTGAGGGAAGTGATCATTGGCTTACGCCTATAAGAGGGAAGAGCAAAGCGGGCCCCGGTGCAGCCCGCCATGGTCCACAACCACGCTCGCACGCCGTCAACTAGTCCTCCCTCAACCCTCAAACCGCGGCTGGGGTTCCCGATATATAGCTGGTCATAGCCGAATTGACGAGCAAAGCGGCAAGGGAGGTAAGGCTCTATATGGCATCGGTTCTTCACCCGGAAGACAAGATACCCGACACGGATGTTAATCAACCAACGAAAACAACCGATGTCAAGAATGGTGCGGTTACTCCGGGGCTTCTCCTCATCAATCAACACGTCACCATATCGGCCCGAAAACTGAGGGAAGCACTTAAAGAACTCCCAGCCCTTGCGGACTTGAAGCTCCTGCTGAACGTCCTCGAATTTCTTCCCGAGCCATCTGCTCTTCTCCAACAGCTGCAGGTAGGGGACGGGAACATCGACGGCACTAGGCGCTGACATCAGGCCAGGACGGTGAAGAGCGAGCCACGCCATCAAATATGCGTAGGGGAGCTCAACCTTAGGACAGATAAGCTCGGTAGATAACTCAGTCCCCACCTGAGTGAAACTACTGACCACACTCCTGAGCCCGCAATGGATGCAGGCGACCATCGCCGGGAGCAGAGAAAGCTCTTTCCCATAAGCTAACTGAACCGCGGGAAAAAGCACCTCAAGAGGTAAGGTATCCGAAGACTGATGAGGAACAACGCATTTCTTCAACCATAGAGCCAAATAGCCTGCCAACAGAGCCCGAGGCTCGATGGATTTCTGCGCACGGCGGAGGAACGAGCGAAACTTAGTCCCTGCAGGGAAGGCTCCCTCAGCGTTGGCAATGGTATAGGATTGAGCCTCACTTTTCTCTACCAACTCGTTAATCGCGGTGATAGTCAAGACGTCTAGCTCGCAAACGGGTACGCCGGAATCACCCTCCAAGTTCTGGAACAGATAAGTGGCAAATTGCTTCAAACTGACTTTCCTCTTCGTCTTCGCGGGAGGAGAAATCTGGATCAAGGAAGTGTGATAATGACAAGTGAGATCCCAGAGGGTGTCATACATATCTGGGTCATCTTGCTTCAACCGCCATAACTGCTGGTTCGAAGGGAAATACTCCTGATAAGGGTAATCTCCCATCGGAAGACCGGAGATCTGATGCATTTCGTGGAGAGCCAATCCTAACTCTCCATCGCCAGTCAGGAAGGTGTTGCTATCAGGCATGTACGTCTCCAACAACGCTAAGAAATGACGGCAACTGACGGGGAGCCCATACATAGTGGCTCGTATAGGAGCGTACAGACCGCTGTTCTTCAGAATCTTCTCCCAACGGCCCAAGACGTAGCCGGTCATACGAGGCCACCATCCCTTGGGTAACGAAGAAGCCCAACCGTAGCACCGGTATTCCGGGAGAGGCAACCTTCTCCCTAGGAGAGCCAAGCGGTTCCTCACAGTAGGGGCAGCTGCAAATACCTCGCCTGGGGGTGCGGCATCGAGGCCCATGATCCCGGGTCGGAGGCCACGAACAGGATGATATCCGCCAGAACCAGGGTTCTTTCCATGTGAGACATACCCACACTGAGCCCGCACAGCGTCATCAGTGAGTTTCCAAGGCATCCGTCTCTCCACACCCTGCCCCTCCAAATGAGTAAAGGAGTAATGGCGAGGGATGGAAGGAATATACAGAAGGGCACTCTCCTCAAGAGTTAACCAATGCTCCTCTGGGAGAATCAATATGTCGGGATCCTCCACATGATCCCCGAACAAGAAAGCCGGCTTCTTCAAAGCCTGGGTGGACATAGCATCCGCGGTGAAAGTAGCGTCGGTGAGGAGCTGGCGTAAACAGTGACGCCCTCCATCCAGTATCAAGCAACGAGATTCGTCTGAACGATCCCGGTCAAACTGTGGAAGCGGATCAATCGCTTGTCTAACAGGAGCCGAAGAGAAGACCTCACGGCTGCAACCAGTAGTAGCATGAGTAGGAAAGCTACCACCCGGAAAATCGACTGCAAAGAAACGGAGGGTCAGAATATCTATCTCATAAAAGCAAAATGAGATTGTTCGCGGGATAATTGGTGAAGACGATTTCGAGTGCCCTACACTGGGAGGACGGTATACGCCATCACGTGAATCACGTGATAATGTATACCGACCCATAAGGTGTAAGGCAACACGAGATCGCCCCAATATACCCAAAGACTTGAATTGGCTAAGCAAAACAAGTCTGAAACCTTAACCCCCGCGGGAGGGGTATCGGTTCTTCCTTCATGACCCGCGAGAGGTCAATCCGGGATACAGACCTTAACCCCCGCGGGAGGGGTATCGGTTCTTCCTTCATGACCCGCGAGAGGTCAATCCGGGATACAGAAAATCAAAATCCTCACCCCCATAAAAAGAAGTCGCTGGGGATGATGTTGCGGGAGCCTCCTCCTCGCTATGCGGCGGATGAGAGTGACTCCCGGAAGGTCGAGATCGGCGGGGAGACATCGCAAATCTGCAGTGAAGAGCAGTACATCAGGTACAATATATATACACGAAATATTAAAAGGGGAAATTAAGCACTTGGACTTGAAATCCTATAAACAAATAGGATTTTATAGTTAAAGTCTAATTAAACCTACGAATTTCGTACACGCGGGACGATAATCGTCGTTTCGCGGTAAAATTTTGGTGAAATACCCAAAATACCCCCTGTGTTCAAGGCCAAGTTCAGGTCAAGGACACATGCGATTCGGGTCATAGTCATCATACTTGATCATCTAACATCCCGATACCCTATAAGATTGATCAAATTTTGCAAATAAACCCTTTTGCAGAATTTGGTCAATTTTACATAAAAGTCCCTCCACGAGCTTTTGGTTTTGCATCCACATGTCTTTACCAAAAGTTTGATCAAGAATTTGGGGTTTTAAACAATCAGATTTCAGCCCCAAATTCGTGGCTTTTTTGCAAATAAGCCCCCAAATTTTTTTTAATGGGCTGTTTTGCAAATAACCCCCCCAAACAATCTTTTGATCCTCTTGCATAAAGCACCCCTCATCATTTTTTCATCAAATGGACATAAATCCAAGCCCAAAATTTCAGTTCCCTGTTTGCAAACAAGCCCCCACGAATTTTGCAAATAAAACCCCACAGTTTCGGCCCTTGTAAATCTTGCACAAAACACCCCCCAAAGCATAGTTCTTACATAAACCCCTATCCACTACAAGCATAAAGGTGTAATCTTTACAAAGAAATAAGAAGATTGAGGAAGGGATCTTACCCAAATCAAAGAGGTTCTCTTTGGGCTTGAAGGTGGGAGAACAAACCCTAATTGAAGGAGATGAGGCTTCGGCCAAAAGGGTACTCAAAACCCGAGCTTGCCTTGAGAAAATGATGGATTTTTGAAAGCAAATCAATGGAAGAAAGGGGCTCTTGAGGAAGAAGAAGAAGAAACCGAAATAAGAAAGAGGGGGTTCGGTTTTGAGCCAAAGAGGAGGAGAAAATATCTCTTTGAAATTCAAAAGAAAAGAGGAGAGGGGGGACCATGCACAAGTGGACAACAAGACAAAACCTAAAGGGGGGGGGACCACGAAATTGCAAGACACCCCTAGGGGTGTCTCGGCAAAACCGAGACACCCCAAGGGTGCCTCGGCATTGCCGAGACACCCCAGGGGTGCCTCGGCCTTGCCGAGGCACCCTGGGGGTGTTTGCCCGGGTTTTCACCCCCTGCGCGATATTTTCACCCCCTGCGCGATATTTTGACCCCCTGTGCGATGTTTGACTCCCCGAATGATTCTTCGATCCCCCGATGTTCATTCTCTTCACCGATGGTTGAAAATATGGATGAATTCCACAAGTCAACGAGCGGTTCCAAAACCCTAAGGTGGACGCCGGTCAACGCGTAACCTTAAGTCAACGCCGGACAGCGCGTTGCGACAAAAGTCAACACGTGACGACGAAAGTCAGCGCGTTACGACAAAAGTCAACACGTAGCGACGAAAGTCAACACGTGACGACAAA
>BQKN01062973.1:34676-59586 GCA_022839385.1 Asparagus kiusianus
CGACAAAAGTCAACCCAAGCGGTTTCAAAACCCTAAGGTGGACGCCGGTCAACGCGTAACCTTAGGTCAACGCCGGACAGCGCGCTGCATCAAAAGTCAACACGTAGCGACGAAAGTCAACACGTGACAACAAAAGTCAACCCACGCGGTTCAAAACCCTAGGGTATACGCCGGTCAACGCGTAACCCTAGGTCAACGCCATTCAACGCGTTGCAACACAAAAGTCAACCGAAACCCCAAGTCAACATGATGTGACAAGGATAGTAAGTTCAAAAGTCAACTCAATGACACGAGCCAAACTCAATTCACCAGCTTAGACTCAAGACTCTAACGACGGCCAGGCGATGAACGCAGCGCCGGAACAACTTCGGTTATTCGACAAAGCACCGGATAAACCGAAGATCGAAGGAGCCAATAGTTGAAGCGAACCACAGGTCCCTTAAGCCGACTGAAGGTTGGACCAATCATATCCAAAGTATTCCGGGCTCTACTATAAAAGAAACGAGTCCGAAACACTTTGGAGGGGGTATCTGTAGGCATCGAAAATTGCCGATAGGTCCCCACAAACAGCTCAGTGTTAACGAGCGACGATGAACGTCACTACCCGGTTCACAAGAGTTCAAACGACGTCGGTGAGCGATTGAAGCCAACCGACGGACTACGTGAGCCGACAGAATGTCAGAATCACGGGGATACGGATTGACCGAAAACCCCGCGATCACCGCAATCGGGCCAACGCCCGCCGTGTCCCGATCACCACACTGGTAAACCAACCGATGGGATCTACAGAACTCCTCGACGGGCTTCCAACACAACCGGAATCAGTCAAATCTAAGTCCAGATAAAAGCACTACAGCGGAATTAACTAAAGAGCGCCTGAAGGATGTGTGTCTCGGCATAGGGGCCGAGACACCCCAAGGGGTGTCTCAAGACCATAGCCGAGACACCCCCCCTAGGGGTGTCTTTGGGCCGCGCCGTGGACACCTCCCCCCTACCTTCTTGAGTGCTATAAATAGCCCCCCTTGGTCCTCATTCAAAAAGGCTGATTTCTTTGGAGTTGAAGGCAAAGGCTCTGAATTCAAGGCTGAATTATCTTAGCCAAGGATTCCCCTTTGTTCGAAGCGGCGAAGCCCTGCCGGAGAGCAGAGTCTGAAGATTTCTGAAGCAGCGAAGCTCTGCCGAAACGAGGAGTAAGGAGTTCTTCATCAGTCTCCTTCATTCACCCCCTTCCATTTCCTTAGTGCTGCCCATTAGCGGTGAACACTAAGAAGGGCTATTATCTCGTTTTAGCCGAGATATACGCTTATAACTTCTAGATCTCACGCGGATCGACGAAGTTCTGTTTCTATATCCCTTCGCGGATAGACGAAACTCTGCCGGATTATACCGGAAAGGATCTTGAAGAGTCGGCGGTCCACGGATATCGACGTCCCCGTCACAGGCCAACAACCCACGCAAGCGAGACCGAACCAAACCGGGATCTCGTGTTTATTTTCGATAAAGTTGTAATATCTCTTGTTTTCATTTAAACTCTGTTGTAACGATTGAAGTTGTAACAGATACCAAAGCAATGAAAACAGCAACTTTTGAAGGAAACAGTGTCAAGAATGTGACAATGTTTTCTCTCAGCAACACCATTTTGTTCATAAGTGTGTGGACAAGACTGTTAAGAGAGAGTTGAAAATACCCTAGAGGGGGGTGAATAGGGTAAAGTGCTAATCTAATCTGATATTAATGTTAATTAAAAACTTATTAACAATTATACCTAGCAAATATAATAAACAACAACTTATATGCAAGTATATGTATAATTAAAACTAAGGGCGATATAAACATGCAACAATGACGATATAACAATATTATGAGCACAATATAAATACGCCAAGGTAAACGTAAACAAACGATATGATCACGGAGTTCGGTCCTTCCGACCTACGTCTCCACTCCCCACTCCTGGGGAGAATCCACTAACACAATGAGTTTTTGACGTTCACCCAAAAACGTTACACCTCACAATCGGTTTTCTACGCTCACCGACAAATGTTTATAACTCACACTTGTAACTACACAATACCACCTCAAGTGTTGGCCTCTCACGTGTCACCTTCCTCAAGTGCTCGGAATTACCACCTCTCTCTAGGCTTTACCACCGACCCCACTCCTCTTAGAACCAACCACGTCTCTCACCTTACACTCCTCTTGGTGTACTTATGTAATACAATGTGATCTCACAAATTAGAACTCAGTGTAGGCTCACTCTGAAAGATACACTCACCACAACCCAAATTATAGAATATGTGTAATATACTTAAGCTCAATGGTTGTGTGTGTAGAGATTTTCACAAGAGGAAGAGGAGATCGTCATTTTGTGTTTGGGCCTTCATTTCAATCTCTCCCACTCTTATTTTAGAGAAGTTTTCCTAAACTCAATTCTAGCTTTGTATTTACATTGTTTATTGATTATCATTTTCATTAAGCTAGATTTATATTGAGTTTACATTTGATTTTGTTATAGTTTTTTAGTAATCATGTATAGAGTCTGATAGGAATTCCTAGTATGAGTGAGGACGTATATATATATATACGCGAAAATTACAAAAAAAAATTATGATGAACTATTTGCTTCATGCGGTGGATGATAAGTGATACTATTTTCCTATTGATATACATTTTATTGTTATCCCTGAGATCCTATTTACTGTGTTTAATAAGTTCTACTTCGAAACTTATAGATTTCGAGAAGAGGACGTAGACGCAGAGGTACTCGTGCTCAAGGAACTGAGCCAGATGATAGAGAACCAGAAATGAAGCAAGCTCCGTAGTACCTAGTGGATCTTATAGCACCGTTAGCAGCTCAAATGGCAGCTATTGAGGAGCAGCTAGCAGATCAGACTCGGCAGGAGACTCCCATTCGGGAGGAGACACCCATTCAGGAGGAGGTACCAGAGGAGACACTGATAGATACACCACTACCCTCAGTTGATGATGAAGATGCTGAGCAGGAGGCTTGTCTTTGTTTGGTAGAGAGGTACCAGAAGTTGAAGGCACCAGAGTTTCATTGTTCGTCGGATTCCATTACTGCACACAAATGGAAGGAAGATGTAAGCAACATCTTGGATATGTTAAATGTGAACACTATGCAGAAGCAGAGGCTAGCAGTTTTTAGCCTCAAGGATGATGTAGGAGGATGGTATCGGCTTTGTTTTACTCCAGAGTAGAGGATGACAGTTTCGTGAGAGACTTTTGTATACTTCTTCGACGAGCAATATGTGTTAGCTGCAGCGAAAGCCGGGAAGGAATTAGAGTTAGCTACGATGAAGCAGGGGGGTTTGTCCGTGATGAATTTTGTGAGTAAATTCATGATACTACTTAGATTCACGGACATGTGGCACACTGAGGAGCGATAGGCTCAGATGTTTATGATGGGACTTCGCCCAGGTTTACGATGATATTTAGTATCTTGGAGATTCCCTTCAGCGCGGGAGGTGGTGGATGCTGTCATGGCTCAGGAGATAGACACATCTATATTTCTTAAGGGTAAGGATGGTAATGTTAAATTAGGATAGTCCGGGGATAAAGGTAAAGGTAAGAGACCTTTTGAAGGTTCGGGATGACCCCAGCATCAGGGTAAGGGTCCACATCAGTAGGGTCCCCATAAGAAAGGATACCAGCAGGATCAGAGGGCGTAGCAACAACATAAATTTTAGGGGACTTGTTTCAAGTGCAACAGGTTCGGACACAGAGCAACAGATTGCCGCATTGCACCCATAGCAGGCCAGCAAGGCAAGAATCAGCAGCATTAGCAGAATCACGCTCAGGGCCACAGTCAGGGCCAGCAGTTAAGGATTGAGGCACCTCCAGCAGTCTCGAGGATTGAGGGATACTTGTGAGCTATTCAGGAGATCAATAGGGACAGATGGTCCCATATGTTTTAGGTGATGCAGTACAGCAGCCTTCGGCTACAGGTAGAGTTTATGCAGTTGTCCCTCACGACCATGGTGCGAGTGGAGAAGTGGTGGAAGGTACGTTCCTTGTGAACTCCTTTCTAGCATATATTCTTTTTAATTCTGGTGCTTCACATTCTTTTATTTCCTACAGTTTTATGGTTAGATTTCAGCTTGTAACACAGCCGTTAGATATTTTGTTATCTGTGTCTACTCCTTTGGGAGAGGTGTCCCTTTTAGAGAGTGTTTGTAGGAGATGTGTCGTCAGCTTAGATGAATCCGAATTCGATTGATTTGATCATGTTGCGTATGTCTGAGTTTGATGTTATCCTTAGTATGGATTGGTTACCTTCTTACCATGTGAGTATCGTCTATTTTGCTAAGACAGACAGCTTGCGAGCTAGTGATGGATCTGAGTTGGTAGTAGCGACCTCATGAGGCAACCAGATTGCGGAGTCATTTCTGGCATACGTTGAGGAGGTGTTGTTGCGAGATCGGGACACAGATTTGAGTGAGATGCGAGTGGTCTCAGAGTACCAGGATATCTTCCAGGATATACTAGGTTTACCTCCTGTGAGAGAGGTCGAGTTTTGCATAGAGTTGCATCTAGGTACCATGCCGATTCCTGAGCTCCTTACCGTATGGCGCTTGCTGAGATAAGGGAGCTCCAGATCTAGTTAGATGAGTTATTGTCTCAGGGTTTCATTCGTCGGAGTCATTCTCCGTGGGGAGCACCAGTTCTTTTCATGAAGAAGAAGGACGGGAGTATGCGATTGTGTATTATTTATCATGAGTTGAACAATGTCACTATCCGAAACAGGTACCCACTACCGAGAATTGATAACTTGTTCGACTAGTTATAGGGAGCGTAGTGTTTCTCGAAGATAGATCTTCGTTCTAGTTATCATCAGTTGTGGGTTCGGGAGATGGATATTCCCAAGACCGTCTTTCTAACCTGATGTGGGTCTTTCGAGTTTCTTATTATGCTATTTGGGCTGACCAATGCACTCGTAGTATTCATAGATTTGATGAATCAGATTTTTCGTCCATACTTGGACTAATTTTTGATAGTTTTCATCGACGATATTCTTATTTATTTGAGGTCGAAAGCCGAGCACGAGCAGCATTTGCGGTTGGCATTGCAGACTTTACGGGAGCACCAGTTATACGCTAAATTTAGCATGTGTGAATTCTGGTTATCAGATGTTAGATTTTTAGGCCATGTTATCAACCGGGAGGGCATTGCAGTAGATTTGGCTAAAGTAGAGATCGTTCTTGATTGGGAGCCGCCAAAGACCATTACCAAGATTCGTAGTTTTTTAGGTCTAGCGGGCTATTACAGGAAATTCATCTAGGACTTCTCAAAGATTGGATTCCACTTACATGTCTTACTAAGAAGGGTGTATAGTTTATTTGGGGCACGGAGTGCCAGGAGGCATTTGAGACATTGAAGGCTAAGTTGACTTCAGTGCTAGTGCTGATTATTCCCAACAGTGATAAGACTTTTGTTGTCTACACTGATGCATCATTATCGTGTCTTGGAGGAGTTTTGATGCAGACTCAGAGAGTTGTGTCGTATATTTCATGGCAGTTGAGGACTCATGAGCATAATTATCCTATGCACGACTTGGAGCTAGCAGCAATAGTCTTTGCACTGAAGGCGTTGAGGTATGATTTATATGGGGTATAGTTTGAGTTATTCACAGATCACCAGATCTTGAAATATCTCTTTTTATAGAAAGAACTCAACCAGAGACACCAGCGATGGGTAGAGTTTATTAAGGATTGTGAGTTTACTATACAGTACCATCCGGGAAAGGTGAACGTGGTAGCAAACGCGTTTGATAATCATATTTTATTACAATTTTATACCATCATTATCTATTTGATATGAATAAATATATCACTAATAATTATTTTTATCTTTAATTGCAGGTTAATGAAGAATAAATCTCAAACTCTCATCTCTCAACAAAGGCCTATTGATTTAACACCAAAGCCCAAAGCCAAAAGCAAAAGAATGAAGCCCATGAAGCCAAATAATTTCTTTCAATATTTAATGAAGCATTGAAACCCAAAATGTTAAGAAAATGTCCAAAAGTCCAAGCCCAAAAGCCCAAGAAAAATAAATATACCATCAAGGAACAAATGAAGAAGTTTTGTGAAAAAAGAAACAAATCATGCAATCTGGATATCTCGATAATGTTTGGTATTTTGGTCATATCTCTCTCGTATCAACTCGGAATTGGCTGAATAAACATTCTCTGGAAAGTTAAGAACGAGATCTATAACTTTTATATTTATGACATCTCTAAAATCGGAAAATATCATGGACAAATATTCGTACAAAGAAGCACGATCTGAATTTTTGTGCTGGAGAAGTAATTATGGGAAGAATTTGAAGGTTAATAAAGCTCAAGATCTCTTCTTTCAGCAAAAGCCCATTGAATTAATGAAGAAAACAAGCAAAAGGCCCAAGAATTCAAGCCCAAAAGCTCAAAGGCTAAAAATGATTCCTTAGGGCTTAAGTCTTCATCCAAGGGCTCTCATTCATTGTTGCTTACTATAAATAGGAGTAGAGAGTGAGGGGTTGAGGGTGTGAAAATTTTTGTAACTCCTTTTGGAGAGGAGGGCTACTCTTAATTGAGAAGGCCTTCCAAAATTATAACTTTTTGTTGCAACTAATAATAATAATTTTTTTACCACTTTAAATTTTTCTCTTCTTCTCTTTGTTGGATAATGAAGATGAAGATGAAGATGGAGAATTATTTGAAGGTTTGCATTTCTTTTCTTTTTTCTCTTTTATTGCTTATTAGTGTAGATTTATTTCTATGCTTGTAGTTAGATTTTATTTTCTTGTTAAATAGTGATAATCACATTTTATTACAATTTTATATCCTCATTATCTACTTTACATGAATAAATATACCATTAATAATTGTTGTTAGCTTAGTTTGTACATAAATGAATGAAAATATAAATAAATATTATTAAATGTAAAAACCCCTCAAAATCTCTCTTCTCTATTTTGCAGCATTTTAGAAGCCTATGATTGAAATGTCGGAAGCTCATCAAGCAAATGATAGCCCAAAAAAAAAAAAACAAAGCACATTTCTCCTTGAAGGCCCAAGCCCATCAACAAATGACTACACCCATGAGCTCTCTTGGATTGGCTTTGATTTTCAAAATCAAATGAAACATGGACTGCTGGATTTCCATTTGGGCCGGATTTCACATTGTCTTAGCTGCTAGAATTCGAATCAAATGGGTCGGATTTTTCAAGGAAATGGTGCAATCAAATGAGCTTTTCAATGGACCTGCTGGCTTTGGCTGATGGAATTGGATTTCCATCAATTGGGCCGAAAATAATGCCAATGGACTGATTTTCTCCATAGACCGAAATTCCTTGAGTGCTGCAGATTGAATTTTAATCAAATGGGGACCGGACTACTTGTTGCTGAAGATTGAATTACACAACATATGGGCTGGATTTGGTTTGGATTTTCACAAGAAAATCATTGTGAATTCTTCATGGGCTTGGGTTATGCAGCTATGAGTTTTAATCACAAATAAACTCTTCATGGCCTTCTCCATGGACCGGATTTTCATTTGTTTTTGTGAAAATAAATTGGGGCACCTATATTGGGCTAGAGAAGAACAAAAAGCAAATTCAAAGGTGGAGATTGTGGCTTGGGGCTCAAGACAAATCCAATGGCTCATATTCATTGAAGATTACTATAAATAGGGGTAGAGAGTGAGGGGTTAGAGGTGAAAATTTTGTAAACTCCTTTTGGAGAGGAGGGCTACTCTTAATTGAGAAGGCCTTCCAAAAATTGTAACTTTAGTTGCAATTAATAATAATAATTTTTTTACCATTTTAAATTTTTCTCTTCTTCTCTTTATTGGATGATGAAGATGAAGATGAAGATGGAGAATTATTTGAAGGTTTGCATTTCTTTTCTTTTTCTCTTTTATTGCTTATTAGTGTAGATTTATTTTTATGCTTGTAGTTAGATTTTATTTTCTTGTTAAATAGCCAAGAGGCTAGAACCCTCTTGCCTTAGATTTATTTCATGCTTATAGAGTAGATTTATTTTCTTGCATTTAATTCTTGCAATTTTATTTTGTAGTTTAGATTTTACAATTTATTTTGTAGTTAGATTTTAATTTCTTATACTATTCACCTTGAGGCTAGAACCCTCTTGGGTTTAGTTTTTCTTTTTGTTTATTTTTATCTTGTTTGATTCGCCTTTAGGCTAGAACCCTCTAGGGAATCACCCTTTTCTAAGAAGTTGGTTCAATTGTAGATTATCCATATCTATAATTGAATCCACCATCTTTAATTTCTTGCATTTTTTTTATTCTAGAATTTTGTTCTTATTTCTTGATTTTTTATTTGTTTCTTGATTTTATTCATTTTTTTCCTTCTCACCTTATTGATCATACTCATTCTTTTTCAAATCCACTCTCACTTATACTTTGCATCTATTTACACACCATATTCACTCTCTCAATCTCTTCACAATCACATTCACTCATCAATCTTATTTGTCACGCACACAACATAAGAACCGATTTTATATTTTCTCCTACAAAACACCTTCCTCGTGGGATCGATATCTTAAATACTATAACTTGACACGGTTGTGCACTTGCAACCTTTTTGGTACATGTTTATGCCGCATCAAATAGCCAAGAGGCTAGAACCCTCTTGCCTTAGATTTATTTTATGCTTATAGAGTAGATTTATTTTCGTGCATTTAATTCTTGCAATTTTATTTTATAGTTTAGATTTTACAATTTATTTTGTAGTTAGATTTGAATTTCTTATACTATTCACCTTGAGGCTAGAACCCTCTTGGGTTTAGTTTTTCTTCTTGTTTATTTATATTTTGTTTGATTCGTCTTTAGGCTAGAACCCTCTAGGGAATCACCCTTTTCTAAGAAGTGGGTTCAATTTTAGATTACCCATATCTATAATTGAATCCACCATCTTTAATTTCTTACATTTTCTTTTATTCTAGAATTTTGTTCTTCATTCTTGATTTTTTTTATTTGTTTCTTGATTTTATTCATTTTTCCTTCTCACCTTATTGATCATACTCATTCTCTTTACATCCACTCTGACTTACACTTTGCACCTACGTACACACCACTTTCACTCTCTCTATCTCTCCACAATCACATTCACTTATCACTCCTACTTGTCACGCACACAACATAAGAACCAATTTTATATTTTCTCTTACAAAACACCTTCCTCGTGGGATCGATATCTTAAATGCTATAACTTGACACGGTTGTGCACTTGCAACCTTTTTGGTACATGTTTATGCCGCATCAAGTTTTTGGCGCCGTTACCGGGGAAGGTGCTTAAGTAGGTTTTAATTATTTTGGTTCTTTAACTTGTGTGTTTTTTGTAAAGGAAACGCTTGGAGCTTGAAGATCGCGGATTGAAGAGCTATGATTTAAAGATTTGCTTTCGGGTAAGTCCTCTTTCTAGTTTTTAATTCCACCATTTAGCTACTTCTTCACAATTAGAGACAATTAGGAAAAAAAAAAGGATTTTATTTTCCGTTGACCATAATAAAATTCACCATCTACTTTGACATTTACTAACAAGATAATAAATTCAAACAAATCCCCCCTTCTCATTTGTTTGATTGTTAACCCTAATTAAAAAAAAAGATTTTTCTTTTCCATCCTTTTTAGTTTCTTTTAATTCATAGGGTTGCATTTCATATTGATAGTAGGAATTCACCAAGTGATTTGAGCATCTTGATTTGGCACACACTTAAAAATATCTTTAAGGGCAAAAACTCATAATCAAGATAAGGTGTGGGATTTCATCACCCTTTCCTTAGCCCAAAAATCACTAATTCCTCACTTCACAAACCCAAGCCTAATAAAACTCATTAGACGTTGGCCCCTAAGGATTCGAGCTCAATAAGGAACAAGAAATCCTTAAGTGAACCGGTTTAAGTTTTCTCAGATTAGTTGGTGTCTAAGGCAAGATTTAGGGGTTGCGTAAAGCGCTCTGTAAGGAAAGAGGTACTTAATTGATCTTTGATCACCCTCTAGTACTATCCTTACCTGGCTAACTACCTGGGTAAAACTTTTATCTTTTCACTGTAGGAGTTTTTGGTTAGGAGCTGGTCTAGTGGAGTTAGGCTAAACCCTAGAATTAGAGTTGATTGAAAAAGCTTTGATTTGTTTTAGTTAGGATTTTTCTTTTCCTTTATTTTCTCATAAAAAAATCTTTCTTTCTTTCCTTAAAAAACTAATTTAAAAAAAATAAAAAAATTATTTTGGTGTATGCAAATTTGGGTTCGGGATAATTCTCATCGTTTAATCCGTGTTGAACCAATCCAAGAAATGGCAAATCAACCAGTTCTTTAGGATATGTGCTATCCCATTAGGAATACAATCCCATCGTGCATTAGGCTCCCCGAAACAAATGGAATAAATTTTGAGCTTAGACCGCAATACATAAACATGCTTCCCAAATTCATTGGCAATGAAACAGAAGACGCATATATTTTTATTTCGGAATTTGAGGAAGTGTGTATTATGATTAAAATGAGAGAATTAAATGAAGATGCGGTTAAGCTTAGATTTATTCCATTTGCTCTTAAGGATAAAGCAAAAAAATGATTGTACAGCTTACCAACAAATTCCATCTCAACTTGGGATGAATTTGTCACCGTTTTTCTTAAGAAGTTTTTCCCTATTCATAAAACTGTAAAGCTTAGGAACAGCATCCAAAACTTTAAAATTATCCCGGGAGAACCTTTTTGGAAGTATTTTGACCGATTTAAAGATCTTCTCATCCAATGTCCTCATCACGGTTTAGAAAAATGGCGATTGTGCCAAATAATTTATGAGGGATTAGATTATTCTGCAAAAACTTCCTTAGAATCAATGTGCCACGGGGATTTTATGAGGAAAAATGCTGATGAAGCGTGGGAGTTTTAGAGAGTCTTTCTGAAAAAACAATGCAATGGGAACACTGTGATGACAGGGTTTCATTAGATCCCCATTCTAAGTCTAGTGGTCTTTCCTTGGAGTCAAACATTGCTTCTGAAGCGAAGATGGCGACAATTCTGCGGAGGTTAGAAGCCTTAGAAATTAAGGAACGAGCTCCAGCTCAACTCAACCATGTTTCTTTCCCAGGATGTCACAATTGTCAGTCTCCTACCCACGTTTCAGAGGAATGCCCTCTCCTAGGAAATAACAACGCATTAGAACAGATGAACGCTGCATTCCAGCACCCTAGAAATGATCCATTTTCTCCAACCTATAATCCAGGTTGGAGAAATCATCCCAACTTTGCATGGAATCAAGAAAATTCTCCCGGAACTCAAAACTTCACTCCCGCTTCGACCCAACATTTTACTAGGGGAAATACAGTTCCGTTCAATTCCCAGTCACAATTTCAACAACCCAATCTGCCGTATCAAAATCAGTCTCCTCTTCATCAAGCTGTAATTCAGACTCCCCACAATCCAGATCAGGATAAACGTCTCAATGTCTTAGAAAGGGGTTTAGAAACCATAATTAAGGCCTCTACTCAAACCACGAATATGTTGACTCAAACGTCTAGCACGCTGAATTCCTTCATGCAATCCACTGGACAAATGCTCAACTCCAACACTCAAGCTATAGCTAGATTAGAATCCCAACTTAGTCAACTAGCTAGTGTTGTGAGTGAAAGAGAGAAAGAAAAATTTTCAAGTCAACCCGTGGTCAACCCTAAGAACACAGGATGCAGTTCATCCTACGAAGCCCAAGTGAATGCAATCCATTCACTTCGGTCAGGTAGACAGGTCGATAATCAAGTGAGAACTCCTCCAAGGCAAACTCTTGATCCTGTACAAATTCTTTCTCCTTCTCCTTCTGATGAATCTATTCAACAATCACTCCCCTCAGATGACCAAGAACCTGAACCCGAACCTGAGCCTGCTTTTGATAGGTTTAGACCGGTTGCTCCCTTTCCAGATAGACTCAGGTCTAGGAAACACTCTCCTCAGGAGGAGAAGATCCTAGAAACATTCAAGCAGGTTAAGGTCAACATTCCTCTCTTAGATGTAATTGAACAAATTCTATCTTATGCTAAATTTTTAAAAGAATTATGCACTAAGAAGAGGAGAATAAATGTTCCAAAGAAAGTCTTTTTAGCCGCCAATATCAGTGAAATGCTGTCAAATCTCATACCTTTGAAACGTAAAGATCCAGGTTCCCCCATCATTTCATGTATCATTGGTAATACTCACATTGATAAGGCGCTTTTAGACTTAGGGGCCAGTGTTAATTTGCTTCCATATTCAGTCTATCAGCAATTGGGTCTAGGTGTACTGAACCCAACCAAATGCACATTACAGTTAGCTGATAGATCTGTCAAGGTCCCTATGGGTGAGTTAGAGGATGTTCTGATTAAGGTTGGAGATTTTATTTTTCCAGTAGATTTTGTAGTCTTAGAAACACAGCATGTTTTCAATCCCAAAGGATAGACACCTGTCATCTTAGGACGACCGTTCTTAGCCACTTCTAATGCTCTCATCAACTGTAGAACTGGTCAAATGAAGCTATCCTTTGGGAATTTGACTGCTGATCTCAACATTTTTAATCCAGGGGACCAACCAAATAATCAGCCTCTAGAAATAAACTACATTCAGGAAAGATCAGAAGAAGAAGAAGAGTCTGATTTGAGTTTTAAGGAAATTTTTGATAAAGAGTTGGAGTTTTTAGAAGAAGCAGATCAGGTCCTTGAGAATAATAAAACTGTGTTAAACATTTGCTGCTTTGAATTAAATTTTGAAGAACTCTTTCTTGATGAACTTAGATTCTTGGAGAATAATCAACAACCAAATTTTCAGAACTTCACAGAAGAATTGGTTGTTGGAAAACAAAACTTCACAGTACAAGAGTCTAAGTTCATTAAGAAATGCAAAATGTATGACACCAATAATATCTACCTTACTTTATTGCAAGAATTACTGAACACCCCGAAATGCTTGGAAATTCACATTATTGATTATATCATTCTGAAATTGTTTAAAATCCGGAGAAGAATTTTCAACAGGAAGGTAGGATTCAATGTAGAACAGGAACTCTTCATGTTGAATATTTTATTCTACATTGTTTATTTTTTTATTTCAGAATAATAAAAAGAATTTATTCTTCTCTCATGTGAGAGTTTCTTGTTCAGTTTTCAAAAAAAAAGAAAAAAAGAAAAAAAGAAGAAAAAAAGAAAAAAAAGAAGAAGAAGAAAAGAAAAAAAAGAAAAAAAAAGAGAAAGAAGAATAAATTTTTGTTTTCATCCTCCTCAGACCAAAGGTAATTGCAGATTTTTATCAGCGGACCAAATGTAACTGCTTCACTTTTTATCTGCTTTACTTTATACATCATAGAGTTTGCATTGAGGACAATGCAAAATTTAGGTGTGGGGGTAGGAATTAGTTATTTTTTCTCTTTATTTTACATTTTTAGTTACATTTTTGTTTTTTCCCTTTTTTCTTTAAAAAATATAAAAATATCGTCACTTGCCAAATTGATGGAGTTATGTAATAATTGATTTATTTGATAAATTTGAAATTTTCTAATCCCTAGTTGGTTATTTACTTAAGATCACCTTTTATGATAACTCTAAATAAATTTCTTAGGAAATGATTTTCAAAGTAGTATACTTTATTTAAGCCTTAACTTGGACTTTTATTTAAAATAATGAATTTTTTGCATGCTTAACTTAGAGTTGAAAATAATTTTTTTTCAAAGTGTCTTGATTTACATATTTTCAAAATATATATACATATACCAAAAAAATGCAAAAGAAGAGTGCGAAAAATGGGCACCAAAAAGAAAAAAAATCAAAAAAAAACTCTTGAATTCGAGGTGATTCTATCTTATAAAGCCTAAGCTGACCGAGTAATTAAGCCCAAGAAGTATTTCCATACTTAATGACCTAAGCTCATTTTGGTTGGGATCCATTGGCCCAAAACTCGTTAAATGGTCACTTAGAAAGCCCGTTAAAGTAGAAAAAAATCACCAAGGAAGAAAGATATAAAAAAACTAATAAATGTTTTATTGTTGTATATATATGGACTTGGAAAATATTTTAAATCAAGCAACTTGAAAATTATTTAAAACAAAGAGTTAGCATGTTCTTTTCAAAACTTTTAAATTAAATTTCTAAGTTTGGCTTGGTTTTGTATTGCTACAATGAGAAGATTTTCTTAAAAATATACCTTAGAGTTATATATAAAAATATTTTCTTGAGTGATAACTGGCTCCAATTAGATTATCTAAAAGTTATCAAGTGAATTTAGTTAATTACTGACTTCTTTAATTTGGCAAGTTGACAGAATTTTATGGGTATATTCACTGCAAACCCTCACGAGACTATAACTCGTCCACTAGGGTAACCTAGGGCTTTAAAGGCTTGTTGTATGCGCTAAATACAACCGTGATTCCTGCGAAAGTGAGTTAGGTTTTCTTTCATTTTATTTTCTTTGCTAGAGGACTAGCAAAAGTTTAGGTGTTGGGGTATTTGATAATCATATTTTATTACAATTTTATACCATCATTATCTATTTGATATGAATAAATATATCACTAGTAATTATTTTTATCTTTAATTACAGGTTAATAAAGAATAAATCTCAAACTCTCATCTCTCAACAAAGGCCCATTGATTTAACACCAAAGCCCAAAGCCAAAAGCAAAAGAATGAAGCCCATGAAGCCAAATAATTTCTTTCAATATTTAATGAAGCATTGAAGCCCAAAATATCAAGAAAATGTCCAAAAGTCCAAGCCCAAAAGCCCAAGAAAAATAAATATACCATCAAGGAACAAATGAAGAAGTTTTGTGAAAAAAGAAACAAATCATGCAATCTGGATATCTCGATAATGTTTGGTATTTTGGTCATATCTCTCTCGTATCAACTCGGAATTGGCTGAATAAACATTCTCTGGAAAGCTAAGAACGAGATCTATAACTTTTGTATTTATGACATCTCTAAAATCGGAACATATCATGGACAAATATTCGTACAAAGAAGCATGATCTGAATTTTTGTGCTGGAGAAGTAATTATGGGAAGAATTTGAAGGTTAATAAAGCTCAAGATCTCTTCTTTCAGCAAAAGCCCATTGAATTAATGAAGAAAACAAGCAAAAGACCCAAGAATTCAAGCCCAAAAGCTCAAAGGCTAAAAATGATTCCTTAGGGCTTAAGCCTTCATTCAAGGGCTCTCATTCATTGTTGCTTACTATAAATAGGGGTAGAAAGTGATGGGTTGAGGGTGTGAAAATTTTTGTAACTCCTTTTGGAGAGGAGGGCTACTCTTAATTGAGAAGGTCTTCCAAAATTATAACTTTTTGTTGCAACTAATAATAATAATTTTTTCACCACTTTAAATTTTTCTCTTCTTCTCTTTGTTGGATGATGAAGATGAAGATGAAGATGGAGAATTATTTGAAGGTTTGCATTTCTTTTCTTTTTTCTCTTTTATTGCTTATTAGTGTAGATTTATTTCTATGCTTGTAGTTAGATTTTATTTTCTTGTTAAATAGCCAAGAGGCTAGAACCCTCTTGCCTTAGATTTATTTTATGCTTATAGAGTAGATTTATTTTCGTGTATTTAATTCTTGCAATTTTATTTTGTAGTTTAGATTTTGTAATTTATTTTGTAGTTAGATTTGAATTTCTTATACTATTCACCTTGAGGCTAGAACCCTCTTGGGTTTAGTTTTTCTTCTTGTTTATTTTTATTTTGTTTGATTCGCCTTTAGGCTAGAACCCTCTAGGGAATCACCCTTTTCTAAGAAGTGGGTTCAATTTTAGATTACCCATATCTATAATTGAATCCACCATCTTTAATTTCTTGCATTTTCTTTTATTCTAGAATTTTGTTCTTCATTCTTGATTTTTTTTATTTGTTTCTTGATTTTATTCATTTTTCCTTCTCACCTTATTGATCATACTCATTCTCTTTTACATCCACTCTCACTTACACTTTGCACCTACGTACACACCACTTTCACTCTCTCTATCTCTCCATAATCACATTCACTTATCACTCCTACTTGTCACGCACACAACATAAGAACCGATTTTATATTTTCTCTTACAAAACACCTTCCTCGTGGGATCGATATCTTAATCTTAAATACTATAACTTGACACGGTTGTGCACTTACAACCTTTTTGGTGTTAGACCCTAGATGGGGGGTGATTAGGGTCTTATGCTAATCTAATCCGATTAAATGCCAATTAAAATTATTTTACAAGTTATCCTAGCAAGTATGAAATACAACAAGATATATGAGCTAGGATAAGCAATATGAACAATGAGATATATCCTATATGATGAAATATATATGTAAGGATATATAAACTAACACAAGATGATATATCCTACCAAAGAGATATACAATATGATATATGCAAGGGTATAAAACTAACACAAAGGGTAAACAATTTAATTTCAAATGTGATAGGGTAAAATGATCAACAAGCAATACACAATGGTGATGTAAGATATGAACATGAAAACAAGTGCGCCAATGCAATCACAAATAAAGGATATGTTTACGAGGTTCGGTCCCCACGACCTACGTCCCCGCTCCTCACCTCGAGGAGATACTCCACTATCACAACCGGGTTTTCTACATTCACCCGAATAACGTTTACACCTCATAGTGTCGGTTTTCAACGCTCACCGAACAACGTTCACTCCTCACACTCGGTTTTCTAGTTCACCGAAAACTCACAACACACTCGGTTTTCTAGCTCACCGAAAACCTTACAACACTCACAATGTAACAAATATAAATTTGTTCTCTACAATAGATGAGAACTCAATTAAGCACAACTCAATGTTACAATCTCTCACAACCCTAATATACTATGTATGCAAATACAATAAGCTCAAGTGGGTGTGTGTAACAATGAGATAAAATTAAATCTAAACTCAATATAAAACTAGCTTTAATAGAAATGATAATTAACAAATAATCAATAAATAAAAGCTAGAGTAGAGTTTAGAAAACTTCTCAATAGATCAAGATGGAGAGATGGAGATTTAAGCCCAAACAAGAAGATGATCTCCTCCACTTGTGAAAACAATCTTCAAACCAAACAAACTCTTGAAACAAACTTAAAAACTCTTCAACAAACTTGTAAAACTCTTTTTAAAACTCTCTTAAAACATCCATGAGAAACAATGAAAGTTGAGGGCTTTTTATAGCCTCTTAAACCAGCCACAAACCTCCAAAAACCGAAAATATCAAAAACTAGCCGTTACTAGCCGTTATAGGCTGAAAAGACCAAAATACCCCAAATTCCAGCATTCTGGAAATTTGCGTATCTGACTTTGTAAAGTCAATTAAAAATAGTAAATCAATTCTAAAAATTATGAAAATTTGTGGAAAGGTTCTAGACATATATAAGAATATGTTAGAGAAAGAATTTCTGAAAGATAATTTCTCAGTTGAGAGAAATAAATGTTTGAATACAGATATACAGTTTCTAAAAATCTGCTGACATACATGATTTTGTAAAATCAATTTGGCACAGTAAATCAACTCCAAAAATAATAAACTTTTGAGGGAAGTTTCTAAACATGTAGATAAACATGTAAAAGAAAGAATTTCTTGAATATCACTTCCCATTTATGAAAACTTATCTGTTTTGTAAAACATGCACGAACATGTGCACGAACAAAAACATGATTTTGTAAATTCCATTAAACATAACAAATCAATTCCAAACTTGATGAAACTTTGCGAAATGTTTATAAGCATGAAAACAAACATGTTAGAAAAAGAATTTCTTAAATTGAATTTCTATTTGTGAAAACTCATGTATTTTGCAAGTGTGTCCAAAGCATGAAAACTCAAAACCATGCATGTATATATATATAACTATATATATACATAGAAACCAAATACGTGTGTGTATATGATATTGAGCTTAAGGTACTTTACACACATAATATAAAACCTAAACTAAGTTACCCAAGCTAGATCTTGATCTTCAATAAGCTCTTATTGGTACACTATGCGGATGAAGCTGAACTTGGATCTTGAACTTGAATTGCATAAGCTTCACTCCACAATTCCGCCAACCTCCGATTGATATCGTTGTTGAAGCGCTATTCCATCCATCCTCCAACTAGTTGTTTGTCTACAATGAATAGATAACACAAGCACTAGACAAACAACATTAGAAGTAAATTGTTTGTTAAACATCATCAAAACAAGAAGGCCAACATTTGGTACATGTTTATGCCGCATCAGCGTTGAACAGGAAGTGTCATCGCGAGCTTGCAGCTTTGAGGTGTTCATTACATCAAGATCTTTATATCCTCAACCACTATGATTTCAGGCCAAAGATGGGGGAGCAATGTTTTCTTAGGAGCTTTATCAGTGCAGCGATCATGGAGCGATAGAGTGGTCGGAGCTCAGCTAGAGGATTCTTAGATTCAAACTCGTAAGGGGGAGATTTCCAAGGAACCTAAGACTGATTGGACTATTAGAGAAGATGGAGGCCTTCGGATGAATGATCGATTAGTTATGCCAAACAATCCACATCTGAAGAGAGATCTATTTGATGAGACGCATCGTAGCAGATATACAGTACATCCAAGCACGATGAAAATGTATAAGGACCTGAAGTGGCATTTCTGGTGGAGTAGCATGCGTAGAGAGATCATAGAGTATGTGGCTAAATGTTTTACCTACCAGTAAGTTAAGGCAGAACATCAGAGACCTGCAGGGACCCTACAGTCTTTACCCATTCCCGAGTGGAAGTAGGCAGATATTTTCATGGATTTTATTATAGGGTTTCCTAAATCAAAGAAAAAAAATGATTCTGTTTGGGTGATAGTAGACTGGTTAACGAAGTCGGCGCACTTCTTACTTGTGAGGATGACTTATACAGCAGATACATATGTGAGGATTTTCATCCGAGAGATCATTCGATTGCATGGAGTCCCGGAGACGATCGTATCAAATCGAGGCTCGGTCTTCACATCACACTTCTGGAGGAGTTTCCAGGATGATTTCGATAGCCAGTTGTCATTTAGTAGTGTTTTTTACCCCCAGACTGATGGACAGACAGAAAGGGTGAATCAGGTGTTAGAGGATATGCTACGAGCATGTATGATAGATTTTCACGGTAGCTGGTAAGACCACATCCTATTGATTGAATTTCAATATAATAATAGTTATCAAGCTACTATCAGGATGGCATCATACGAAGCTTTATACAGGAGGTCTTGCAGATCACCTATATGTTGGGCAGAGCCAGAGGATAGCCTATTGCTTGGGATGGAGCTTGTTAGGCAGACGACACAGAAGATGGCATTAATTCGAGAGCGCATTCTTGCCGTACAGAGTCGGCAAAAGAGTTATGCAGATTAGTGACAACGACCCTTAGAGTTTCAGGTCAGAGACTTAGTTATGTTGAAAGTATCACCGATGAAGGATGTTCAACAATTTGGTAGATGGGGAAAACTTACCTCGAGATATATTGGTCTCTTCAGGATTATTGAGCGTGTTGGAGTTGTTTCCTATAGATTAGATATTCCAGCATCAATGTCGAGTATACACGATGTCTTTCATATTTCGATGCTCAAGAAGCATTTGCGCGAAGAGGAGCAGCAGAGGGTTATTGATGCACCAGAGATTAAGATCCAGGATTATTCGGCTACTGTAGAGATTCCGGTATGCATTCTTGCTAGAGAGAATAAAAATCTTAGAAATAAAGTCATCCCATTAGTGAAAGTTCAATGGAACCGACATAGAGCTGAAGAGATTTCTTAGGAGCGCGAGGAGGATGTACGTCGCGACTACCCGCACCTGTTTGAGCAAGTAAGATATTGATGTTTGAATATGCTTCTATGCATTTATGTTTATATATGTTGTTTAGCCGCATTTATATTTAACGCTAGAATGGGTCACTCAACACTTAGCTTCTAATCATTCGGAACCTATGGTATATATATGAGGGGTTCCTTGTTTGGATTTTTCGCCCGACGTACTAGTTTCGTTTAGTTATGGGTTAAGTGAGAGTGCACACATTTTAGATTGTTAAGTTTAAATGTTGCTTATGATGCAAGCCTGAGGATTAATGGTACGAGATGTGTACGAAAGAGTTTCCTTGTCTGGATTATCCCCTTTTAGTGCTTTTCTCATATTATTAATCTCTGTGATGCCATTGCCGTATTTCAAGGATGAAATTTCTTTAGGAGGGGTGAATGTAAAACCCCGAAAATATTGAGCTTATGAATGATGAATTGAATTAGTATGTGATTAATTACAATAAGTGGATATTTATTTTGATAAATATTATTAATTAGTGTATGAGTACACTAATAAGTATTTTGAGTGTAAACAAGTCAGTACATGAGAAAGAAACGAGTCAAAACATGCACGATGGCCAAAGTCCTGCACATCTGGAAAATTGTGTGTCGGTCGACCGCTGCACACCCTGCGGTCGACCGCCGCACACCCTGCGGTCGACCGCCGCACACCCTGCGGTCGACCACCAATCGAGAAACTAATTTTTCCTAGTTTGAGTTGGTTTCGGGTATTTGAGGCCCATATTCATTTTCCCTGTTATATATATCTTTTGTTCATGAATTTTTTAGTATTTTAAAACCCTAGAAGCCACCAAACTCCCTATAAACCCTAATTTGATTTTTGAGGAAGATTCAAAGGCTTTGGAGTAGGATTTCGGCTTGTTTTTGGCTTTTGGCTCAGGGATCTACCTTGGCTTTGTATCTTGCACGTTTTTCAACAAGTTTTTAGCGAGTTTCATCTATGTTAATCCCTCTCCTTATTTTAAAATGTTTTTAAAAGAGTTTTAATAAGTTTTATAGAACCTAATTGATTAATTTGTGTATAAAAAGCAAATCTTGTATATTATGTGTATAAAGACTAGGTCTTTTCATGTTAAAGAGATTAAGAACGAATTTACAGAAGTATTTTAAGACCTAAAAATGATTAAAAATGTTGTTTATCTGAATTTAGATGATTCGTTCTTCGTTTTGAGGTTTCGTGCATGATTGAGGGTTTAAATATGATTTCTTATACAAATAAGCATGCTTTATATGTTGAAATTGTTCAAAGAGATGTTAATCTGATGTTTATATGTTTCATGCAAGTTTCATATTGTTTTAAACAAGTTTAAATCACAAAATCACGAAACGAACACAATCTGTGCAAAAACCTGCACGTTCTGAACAGATCGTGTTCGGTCGACCGTCACACACCTTGCGGTCGACCGTGCACCAGTCCGAGGCCTGGGAGGCTTCTGGTTATGGTTCAGTCGACCGCGTATACTTTACGGTCGACCGCCAGTCTGGCAGTGGCCTGTGCATGTTTTGTGATACACTGTTTTGATTTTCGAGAGAGTTTCTCGATCTTGTATGGTTATATTATGATGCTTAAGTGTTGTTTAACACCTGGGATGATGGTGACTCTGCCCAACATATCGGCGATCTACAGGGCCTCCCGTACAATGCCTCATACGGAGCCATCCCTATCGTCGCTTGATAACTGTTGTTATAAGCAAATTCTACCAATGGAACATGATCCTCCCAGCTGCCTTGGAAGTCAATGACACATACCCACAACATGTCCTCCAACACCTGATTCACCCTCTCCGTCTGACCATCCGTCTGTGGGTGGAATACACTGCTATAAGATAGCCTGCTGCCAAATGAGTCCTGAAAACTCCTCCAAAAATGTGAAGTGAAAACCGATCCTCGATCCGACACGATCGTATCTGGAACTCTGTGAAGTCGAACTATCTCCCGAATGAAGATCCTCGCATAAGCCTCGGCTGTATAAGTGGTCCTCACTGGAATAAAATGTGTTGACTTCGTCAACCGGTCCACTATCACCCAAACAGAATCATTCCCCTTCTTCGACTTCGGCAACCCCATAATAAAATCCATAGAAATATCCGCCCACTTCCACTCCGGAATAGGCAAAGGCTGAAGTGTCCCTGCCAGTCTCTGATGCTCTTCCTTCACCTGCTGACAGGTAAAACATCTAGCCACATAGTCTGCAACCTCTCTACGCATACCGCTCCACCAGAAATATCTCTTCAAGTCCTTGTACATCTTGGTGGTTCCTGGATGCACTGTGTACCGAGTACGGTGTGCCTCATCAAATAACTCCCTCTTCAGCTCTGTACTGGCTGGCATAACCAATCTACCCTTCATCTGTAGATCTTCATCTACTCTAGTGGTCCAATCAGTCTTAGGCTCTTTGGAAATCTCCTCCTTTCGGATTTGAATCCAAGAGTCTCCCAACTGAGCTCTGACAACTCTGTTACTCCAAGATGGCTGCACTGATACAGTTCCCAAAAATGCACTGGTTCCTCCAATCTCGGGTCTAAAATCAAACTAGCTAAGAGTGATAAGATCCCGATGTAATGAACACCTCAAAGCTGAAACCCGATGCCGACGCTCCCTGCTTAAGGCATCTGCTACGACGTTCGCCTTCCCCGGATGATACTGAATCGCGAACTCGTAGTCCTTGATAAACTCAACCCACCTCCTCTGACTCTGATTGAGTTTCTTCTGAGAAAAGAGGTACTTCATACTCTGATGGTCTGTGAACAACTCAAACTGTACCCCATATAAGTAGTGTCTCCATGACTTCAGTGCAAATACCACTACTGCTAACTCCAAGTCATGAGTGGGATAGTTCTGCTCATACACCCTCAACTGTCTTGAGATATAAGCTACTACCCTCTGAGTCTGCATCAATACGCCTCCTAAGCCCGCCAACGATGCATCTGTATATACGACGAATATCCTATGGCTGCTCGGAATAGTCAAAACCGACGATGTAGTCAGCTTAGCCTTTAAAATATCAAAGGCCTTCTGGCACTCCATACTCCATATGAACTGTACACCCTTCTTCGTAACGTGTGTAATTGGAGTCGCAATCTTTGAGAAGTCCTGAATGAACTTACTGTAATATCCAGCTAAACCCAAAAAGCTGCGAATCTCTGTCACCGTCTTTGGTGGCTCCCAATCAAGAACTGCTGTGACCTTAGCCGGGTCTATTGCTATGCGATCTCTATTGATGACGTGGCCAAGAAATTTGACTTCTGAAAGCCAAAATTCACACTTGCTAAACTTAGCATATAACTGATGCTCCTGAAGAGTCCTCAACGCTATCCTTAGATGCTCCTCGTGATCTGCCTCCGATCTCGAGTAAATGAGAATATCATCGATGAAAACGATCACAAACTGATCTAAGAATGGATGAAAAACCCGGTTCATCAAATCCATGAATACCGTGGGTGTATTGATTAACCCAAATGGCATGACAAAAAACTCAAAAGATCCATATCTAGTAAGAAAAGCGGTCTTGGGAATATCCATCTCCCGAACCCGCAACTGATGATAGCCAGAACGAAGATCAATCTTCGAGAAATACTGCGCTCCCTGCAACTGGTCAAACAAGCCATTAATCCTAGGTAGTGGGTACCTATTCCGGATAGTGACCTTGTTTAACTCTCTATAATCTATGCATAGTCTCATACTACCGTCCTCCTTCTTCACGAAGAGGACCGGCGCGCCCCACGAAGAATGTCTCCGGCGAATAAAACCCTGAGCTAACAAATCGTCCAACTGGGTCTGAAGCTTCCTCATCTCAGCTGGTGCCATGTGATAGGGTGCGCAGGATATCGGGGCTGTGCCTGGCTGCAACTCAATACAGAACTCAACCTCTCTCATAGGAGGTAATCCAGGTATGTCCTGAAAGACATCCTGATACTCTGAGACAACTCTAGTCTCCAATAAATCAACACCCTGATCCCGTCGCATCACCTCCTCGATGTACGCTAGAAACGACTCCGCAAAACGGTTGCCCTGAGAGGTGGCTACAATCATCTCGGACCCATCAGACGCTCGTAACTTGACTGTCTTTGCAAATCAGTCAATACTAATATGATAGGAAGACAACCAATCCATACCAAGGATGACATCGAACTCGGACATATGCAACACTATCAAATCAACTATGAACTCCGACTCGTCTAAACTGACGGTACACCTCCTACAAACGCTCTCCAGAAGCGATACCTCACCTAAAGTAGTGGAAACAGATAAAGGGGTGTCTAGAGACTGAGCTACGATTTAGGGTCTAGTCATAAAAACATACGAAACGAAAGAACGCGAAGCTCCCGAATCAAAAAGAATACGGGCGAGAAAAGGATTCACGATGAACGTACCCTCCACAACTGCTCCGCTAGCTCCATGATCATGCGGAACTAGTGCATATATTCTACCGGAGGCTGAAGACTGCTCTGACGCTGGTGCTGGAGAATATGGGACAATCTGTCCCTGGGGAACCTCCTAAACTGCTAGAACCTGCCCCTCAGTCTTCTGCTGCTGTTGATTTGGACCATTTCCCTTCTGAGCTCTTGTTGGTGCACTACGACACTCTAATGCCTTGTGTCTGACCTTGTGACAGTTAAAACAAGATCCTTGGAACTTGCACTACTGATGCGCTCTCTGATCCTGCTGGGGTCCCTTCTTATGAGGGCCCTCCTGCTGCTGTTGAGGCCCAGACAAGGGTCTCTTGTTCTTACCCTTGTCTCCGGTGTGCCCTCTCTTAGCACTTCCTTCCTTGTCCTTCTGAAACTTAGCCGTCCCATTTTCCTGAGAAATAGCGGTTTCGGCTACTGGTGGTGGTGTAATATGATTCGCCACAAGTTCCTCGATTGCTGCTATCCTAGCGACTAGGGGAGCCATAAGATCTACTAGGTACTGGGGAGCCTGCTGCGGCTCAGGTAGCGTCTGATGTGGCTCGGGTGGAGTTTGCTGCGATTCAGCCTGTCCAGGTTTCCGAGTACATGGCATACCGTATTCTGACATCTGAGCATATAACAAAAAGAGTTCATGAGTCAATATATATATATATATATATATATATATAT
>BQKN01062973.1:59686-70724 GCA_022839385.1 Asparagus kiusianus
ATATATATATACATACATACATACATAACGTGTCACCATACGATTTTTACAACACACAATATTCATACAAATACTTTACAAAAAATAGTTATCATATAAAAAAAAAATTCTCAAAATTTTGAGATATACGCATATATCGTCCTCACTCGTACTAGGAAATTCTTATCGGACTCTATACATGAATCCTAAGAAACTCTATCCTAGCTCCACGATTCGACACAGGATGATCCTAAGGATACTGGACTAGAGCTCTGATACCAACTGTGACGCCCCTGGGTTCACACAAGGTTGCAATCCAAGGTGAAACTAAGAATGTCAAACCTGCCATGCACCACACCGTGCAATAACATGTTTCACCATCACAATTAACATCTATCTAATAGAGTCAACAACAGGTGTAGGTACAAAAGCAAGTAAAAGATAATGCAAGAAATAACTGATGAAATGATAGTGATCATATTAATATCTCATCATCCAACATACAGTAATACATAGTCAATGTCTGAATAGATAAACTAGAATACTCAATAAATCTCAAATACAAATATCCGACAAGAGGAAATAAGGCACACAACCTTTACAACTTCTAGAATAAGACCCTTAAATGTCTAAACAAAAGTCTACTGTGAAACTCCAAAAGAAAAATATATCTAAATAGACAGCTGAAGCTAAAGTGCATCGCCATCAACCTGCGACTCTCCAGGCTCCTGGCTCGTTACTTGAAAGGGGGAGGGACAACGAGCATCAAAGCGCTAGCGAGCAATATCACAATCAACCCTAAGGGAACAGGGCTCGTTGTATAAGAAAAATACAGGTAATACATAATAGATCTAAAATCATTGATCTTACTAAAGAGGGTTTTAGTATTTAGAAATTTACAACACGAGCATAGGTACGTCGAGCGAAATAATCCAAACAAGGAAACCCTCATGTATATACATTGTATCTCAAATTGTAAATCCCTAAACACCAAACCCGAGGTTCTAGTACAGGAACAATAATAAAAGAAATACAACTAATCTCAGAGCATAAGTACAGTGCCATGTCATAGCTATCATGTTATTATTTACATGAATATCATGTCATAATCTACATAAGTGTCATGTCATAAACTCCTATGAGAAAGTCATATACAGGGTTAAGAAATATGTCCGTTACAGGAACTAGATACCGTGGTTTCCAAACACATGGAATAAGTGGCAAATGTCCAACACGAAGACTAAAATGGATTATAGTCCAACACGAGGACTTCTATGGATTATAGTCCAACACGAGAACTTCTATGGATTATAGTCCAACACGAGAACTGTGTAAAATGAATGTCCAACACAAGGACTGAATGGAATGGGTGTCCAACACGAGGACTGAAACGTAATGCTTGTCCAACACGAGGACTGAGTGAAACGAATGTCCAACACGATGACTAAATGGAAAGAGTGTCCAACACGAGGACTAAATATAAATTACGCAAAGTGTAAGTGTCGATGATATGTATACACAAAAGATACACATAGACTCATGTCACACGTGCCTCAGTGTGCGGATCAGTACTTGTGTCAAAAGTCAACCCACATGTACAGATAAATCATTAACATGGTGAACTAGTGTCAGGTCATCGAGGCGACCCCGAACAACAACTCAAACAGATCAAGAATTTGTAAAACATCTCATCAGTCGACTGATGTATCGACTGATGACGTCAGTAGACTCATATGTCGACCGATAAGCTCAGGCAGCACAGCCTCAGCTCACCAGTCGACCGATCTGTCGACTGCGAAGCTGAGAAAACACAATCAACCTGTCAGTCGACTGTTGCTGAAAAATTTTGCCTGTCGGCCGACTGATCAGTCGACCGATTGACTGCAAAAACTCTGTACATGTTGATTTCTACCAAAAATTTCTCTAAACTCATCGCCATCAATCCTAAGCATGAAAAATACTGATATTAACATATGTGAACTAAACTGAAACATAACTTTCATGTACAAATACATAAAAAAAACCCTAAACATGTGTATTTATGGTTTGAAACATTTTTAAAACAAAACTCATGTTAAATCTCTTATAAAAACATTTCAGATCTAGATCTTCGATTCACAAAATGTTGGTGGGTTTTTAACATTCTGAAATAACATATCTTCCCTCTATATGATATAAAAAACAATCCTTTGTACAAAAATATCATATTTTGGCTCATCAAAACTCATGAAACCCATTTGAAAACATTTAGAAAATAGGACAAGGTTGGGCGAGATGTTACTCGCCTCTGGGGTGATAAGAAACTCCTGGATCTGAGAGAGAGTGGCTCCCCTTCGCTGCAACGTGAAGATTTCGACGAAAATCCTCCAAGTTCTTCCCCAAATCACCAAGAACAAAGCTAGGGTTTGAGATAGAGGAGAGGGGCTAGGGTTTTCTCTGATTTGAAGATGAGAGGGGATGATTTCGGGTGAAGGAGAATATATATGAATAGTTAAACCCGACCCAAACCCGAACCAAATCAAAACAGACCCAAAACTTGTAAAAACTGGAAATCAGCGTATCAGTCGACTGATGTGTCGACTGATACAGTCAGTCGACTGATGTGTCGACTGATCTGGAAAATTTTAGTTTTTTGTGTATGTTTTGCTTATTTGCAAAACCAACGCACAAAACTCTACACCCATACTCTCATATTATCTCAAATAACTTGTTATCATGTACATCAATGACCTCAAGCTATTTATCACAAAAGAATTATTTATTTACTAATAATTCACATATATTCATATAAAAATTACGGGGTTCTACAATTAAGAAATTCATGGGTGATCTTTATTAACTGAAAACTTGTTCCTTTTCGCATCATACAATATAAAGATCTCTTTTTATACATAAAATAGCATGTTAGGCTCACAAATCACAAGAAAACATTATTAAAAACGTTTAAAAACATGGGTGTAGGATTGGGCGAGATGAAACTCACCTGAGGGGGGTTGATGAACTCCCAAAAACGTGTAGAATTGATCCTCCTTCGCTTAACGTTGCTGGATCTCGCTTTAGCTCTCCAAAATCCTCCAAAAACGCACAAATAGGGTTAGGGTTTGAGGAGGATGGTGGCTGGTGAAATTCTCACGTGAAAGATAGTTAAAAGAGCTTTAAAACGAGTATATATACTTAGGGTAACAACTGGGTTTGGTATACACAAAACCCAATCCGAAATAAAACCTGGCAGAAACAGGTTCGCCCAGCGGTCAACCGCGCAGGTTTCTGGGCCATGCTCAGACTAGGGTTTGGTATTTTGGTCATAACTTTATCATACAACTTCGAAATGAGGTGATCTAAGATTTGTTGAAAAGCTGTTGAAGAGACCTACAACTTTGATTTTTTTGGTTTTTCCAAATTCCAACTGAATCGATGTGTAAAATACATAAACTCTTAACTGGTCATAGTTTCCAGATTTCTTTTCGTGTATGTTTTGTGCATTTGTACTTACTAGTATGATGCACGTGCTTTGCACGTGTGTCCATTTTCATGTTTATATGTAGGCTATAAGTGTGCATTACAATGATAATTTTATGTATCTAATGTACAATTTTATTATATAATATTATTTCAAATTAGTTTGATTTGCATTAACACTTTATTAGATATCAAATCAGTTTTTCCAATCATAAAATTCATACATTCTATTTAGGGTAAATTTCATAAATGGCCCAGGATAAAGCCCTCAAAATTTTAAAATGTCACAAAACTCTTTAAGTTTTAAGGTTCTCAGCCAATTTCACCCATGAGTAATTTCAGGCAAGGGTAATTTGGTCTTAACCCTAAAAAATTAACTCAATTTAGAATTTTTAATGGAGAAAATTAGTATCCTTAATATATATATTTCTCCTTCATTACCTTGTTCTTAATACAACATTGACATAGAAGAAATTTTTTTATAATAAACTTAATAACTCAAGTTCAAAAATTTCTTACTTAGCAAATAATTTATTCTAATTTGTTTTTCAAATGCTAGTTTATTGACTCAAGATTTATAATTAATTAGTTTTTATCATAATTTCACCAAACGAATAGCTACTTTTAGGTTCATAAATTTCAATAAAAATGTTATGATATAAGAACTAAGAAGCTAAAATGATCGCCAATGCAAGAGATCAAATTACTCTTCGTCAATCAAATCAATATTCAGTTTCAAAGATTAAACAACAAATCAAATTCTTCTAATCAATATTTAAAAAAAGATAAAAAAGATGAATAGATTTGCGACCTTGTATAATTGTCAATATACTCTTTATTTTTTATTTTCCTTTTCATCATTCAATTTTATTCCACCAACTTTTTCAGTGAATCTGATATGAATATGTTGTTATAATATATTAAATTGACTTAGTTATTAATTAAATTATTAAATTAATTATAATTAATATAGAATAATTTCAGCCTCAAACTAATAAGCTACATAATTAAGATATGAGTTTTTTTTTGCTTTTTTAATTCAATGTACGTAATTATGTAAAGAATCACTAAAAACCTCATAGTTAACAAAATGCCGCACGATTATGGTTTGAGAAAAAAATAGAATGCAAAAATGTATAGAAACCTTAATTATTATTTATTAAATGAATCACATATTTTTACATCATCTCCAAAAAAGGACAAAAAATAATTGAACACCTTAGATCTTAGTCTATAGCAAAGTTGATCAAGAAAAGAACATGAAAATGATAAAAATTGTAGATAAAGTAAGCTCAAAAATGCCAAAGTCGCAAGCAGCAAAGAGATCTAAATTTGGCTCTTTTCTTCTCAATCAAAATTTTAATTACGAATTAGAATATTGATTGGAAAATTTTGATAAAATTTTCTTGTTATTTATAGTGATTTGGTAGGAGAGAAATAGTTGTAACGTTTATTTATCATTAGTGCGCATAAAGTTCTGTTAGTGTACATATTTTAAACTTTAGATGTCGTTATCTAAAATAGTCCAGTAACTTATATTTATACTGTGACATTTTAGTTTCACAACTAAACCAGTCATTCAACGTATAGTATATTTAGATTTTAGTTTAACTAAACCATCAATGCAGTTAGAATAGAATGTTTGTTGTTGAGTCCGTTCTTCAACAAAACTTTCAAATTTATGAAGTACAGTTTGCTCAATGAGCATGAGTGCGACTTAAGAATAGCTAGGGTTACGACATTTCTCATACAACTATATATGTTTACAACATTTCTTATAGAAGTAAAACCATAATTGAATTTTCTGATATGAAAAAGATCCCAAGTAAACCATAATAATATAATTGGAGAAAATCAAAGGGGTAAAAAAATTATATGCAGTGATTGTTGTTAGTGTCACAGCTTTGGAGTACAAATTGCTAAGTGTAGATAGAATCCAATAAATAAAGCGCTAATCTAAATATGCGTTTGTTATCATAACCATCTAGCATTATTTTTTACAACAATAAGAAAATTATAATAATACTATGAACGACGATTAAAATTTTACTAACCTTTGATGTGTCTTCCTTCTCTTCCTCTACTTTTCTCCAGGTTCTATTTTCTATTTGATGTGGGATAGTTGGATTTGAGGAAATACGATCAATTTATAGGAGTCACATGACTTTTGAGTTATAAACTGAAATTTTCATTACTAACAATGCATAATTGATGTGTAAATGAGTTTTTTGTAACTGTAGTAGAAATAATAATAACCATGATAAGAGTATCGGCTATTGTTTTTGTAACTCATGATTTGATGGTATTTTAATATATGTGCATTCTTAAGTTACTAAAAAAAGCTATTAAATAATTCAATCTCATAACTAAAACGCCTCTCAAATAATGAAGAGAGTGGAATGTGCTTGTTGTCAACTCTCACATCATTATATTTGTCAGTAAAATATTATTGTTTTATATTTATATAAACTAAAAAATTTATTGAATAAAAGGATAAATTTTCAAAATAGATGAGTTAGTGGAGGAGTGTTATGAGTGGGTGATTAATTGAAAAATTAATGACAATCAATTGGGAGGTTATGAAAAAATCGAGCATGTATGTCTTCATGTATGTATGCATGCATGGAGGGAGGTTATAAAAAAATTGAGCATGTATGTATGAATGGATATATTGGAGGGCATTTTAGGTAGAAATGTTTTAACATGGCAACCCACTTTTATGATAGTATTAGATATATTCACACATATATATTGAATTGATCTCAAATCAATTCCTAGTATACTCAAATATCAAAATATGATATTTATCATCATATAATATATTTATTATTATTTATCACATATTATTCAAATTTTCGGGGTTTTATAGTTTGTTTCTATTTTTATTGCATGTTGTGTGCACGTAGTTTTTCTTTATAAATAAGGTTGTATGAGGCCAATGAAAAATGATGATGATGAAATTGACTTTTTCTCACATGAGAATTCCTTTGTATTTGGTGTGTGAAACCCAAACCATAGTTCCTTATCCCCTTAGATCTAGGTGTGTGAAGCCCTATTTTTTATCCCCAAATCCATCTATTCATCCATCCTCCATCACAGATCCATATCCACCACTCGTTTACAAAAAAAAACAAAACAAAACAAAAAGAAACCTATTATTTCTCATCTCCCTCAATCGCCAGCTCCAATCCACCTGACCTCATCTCCTCTCTACGCCAGTGCTCCACCCCGTTCACCAGTGCCGACTCGCTCAAGAGTAGCCCACGCCGCCGCCAGTCGATCACTCTCTCTCGACTTCCACTTAACAAGCCGTCAGCCCTCGCCAACTTTCTGATCAATCAACGGGCGACTCCTCTTCGTCCCCATCGACTTCTAATAGGCCATCGAGCTCAATTTCCTCCTGCAGCCACCCCATTCTTCTGCATCGACGAGCACCCGAGCTCGATAGTGAGTCGTCGAACCCATCGAAGAACATTTGCAGAGATATAGTTTGTGGGTTAGCTGTTGTGATTTATTTTACAAATTACTTTTCTGTTAATCTTATTTTATTTGTTAATTGCATGAGTATTCCATCTCTAAACTCTTATCGTATTGTGGCGCCCCTGGGTTCACACAAGGCTGCAGTCCAAGGTGAAACCAAGAATGTTAAACCTACCATGCACCGCACCGTGCAACAACATGTTTCACCATCACAGTTAACATCTATCTAGTAGAATCAATAACAGGTGTAGGTACAAAAGCAATTAAAGATAATACACAAATGACTGATGAAATAATAATGACCAAATAGATGTCTCATCATCCAACAAATAGAAAATACATAGTTAATGTCTGAATAAATAAACTGGAGTAGTCAACGAGTCTTAAGTACAAATATCTGACAAGAAGGAAATAAGGCACACCCTCTTTACAACTTCTAGAATAAGACTCTCAAAATACCTAACAAAAGTCTACAGTGGAACTCCAAAAGAAAATATATCTAAGTAAACAGCTGAAGCTAAAATGCCTCGCCATCAACCTGCGACTCTCCGGGCTCCTGGCTCGTTACCTGAAAGGGGGAGGGACAACGAGCGTCAAAGCGCTAGCGAGTAACATCACAACCAACCCCAAGGGAAAAGGGCTCGTTGTATATGAAAATACAGATAATATATAATAGATCTAAAATCATTGATCTTACTAAAGAGGGTTTTAGTATTTAGAAATTTACAATACGAGAATAGGTACGTCGAGCGAAATAATCCAAACAAGGAAACCCTCATGTATATACCTTATATCTCAGATTTATAAACTCCTAAATACCAAACCCAAGGTTCTAGTACCGTAACAATAATAGAAGAAAATACAACAAATACTAGAGCATAATTACAGTGCTGTGACATAGCCAACATGAATATTATGATGTTACCTACATGAATATCATGTCAAAATCTACATAAGTGTTATACCAAAGATCTACATAATTATCATGTCGTGAACTGCTGTATAATAGTCACATGCAGGGTTAAGAACTATGTCCGAAACAAGAACTATATATTGTAGTTTCTAAACTCATGGAATAAGTGGCAACTGTCCAACACGAGGACTGAGAGGGATTATAGTCCAACACAAGGACTTCTATGGATTTTAGTCCAACACGAGGACTGTGGAAAAATAATAAAAGATCGCTATGATACATCTAATGAAATCTACTTATCAATCTCACAACCAAAACAGTATATAAGTCCCAAATTTATACCCCAGGTCATCTATCATGCATGGACACATAGTGGGACTAATAACCCAGGTCAGATAATCCAGGCAAACCCTCGAACATGAGTAAAATACTCAAAGATAACACAAACAGGAAAATGCAACAGACAGATCGGCGGTCGACCGATTCGGTCGACCGCACTCTGATACGAGCCTGGCGGTCGACCGCTAGGTATCTCGGTCGACCGACCAGACGTCGCGGTCGATCGGTGGGCATCTCGGTCGACCGAGCAGACGTCGCGGTCGACCGGTGGGCATCTCGGTCGACCGAGTAGACGTCGCGGTCGACCGGTGCGGTCGACCGCAGGCTACATCTGCACCAACAGCAAGCCCAGCGGTCGACCGCCCTGGTCGACCGCCAAGCGGACAGAAACCCAAACCTGGGTTCCTGTCAGCTCGAAACCTGAAATAAAATTTGACATTCTACGATAACAAGTGCTTAAATGATTCAAACATCATACTGAAGATATACCACCAAACCAAAGTTTGAAATCTACCTTTTTTAATATTCAAAAATCCATGAGAAACCAACCAAAATGTTTTAATAGCTTGTAAAAACGATTTAACTCTTGTTTTAGAAAATTTTCAGATCTAGATCTTTATAAAACAGAACGCTGATTAAATTCTATAAACTGAAACATTGATTTTTGTAATCCCTATTGTAAAGAACTCGTTTTTATACGAAAATACCCCTTTGGGCTCATCAAAACTTATGAAAAATCGAAATAAAACCATAAAAATAAGGGTGAGGGATTGGGCGAGATGATACTCGCCTTAGATGCTGACAACTGCCCTGAAGATGATCCTCCTCCGATCCAATCTGCGAAAATCCCCTGAAAATCCTCCGAACTCCTCAAATCGCCAACTCCAGCTAGGGTTTTGAGATTAGAGAGATGGGGGCTAGGGTTTTACGTCTGAGATGAAGAGGGGCTCTCCTGGGTTGAGTTGGTGTATATACTAACTCCCAAACCCGACCCGAAACCCAAAAGACCAAAACAAAACCGTAAAAGAGAACCAGCCTGGAAACTATCTGACCGCTGTGCGGTCGACCGCGTCGGTCGACCGCCACGGTCGACCGCGTCGGTCGACCGCGCAGCACAAAAATGCCTGCTGCTGGGCATTTCGCACGCTGGCCATAACACTCGGTTTCTCTTACTTATAAACACTTGTTGGGTTCTCAAACACAGATAATTACATTCATATGACATATATATGTATATATATGATTATTCATCATAAGGGAATTATTTACTATTAATAATTCACATATATTTATTATAGAAATTTTCGGGGTTTTACACGTATATTCATTGTTTATATTATATTTGTGAGTTGAGAGTAATTGAGCATGTGACTGTTAAAATTTGATATTGATTGTAGAACTTGTGCAAGATAAAGAATATTGCAATTAAATTGATTGAGATTGGAATTATTCATAATTATTGATGCAAATTTTGTTACATCCATCTTTCACATTAGTTGTTTTGAATTTAATTCCTGCTAAAGATCATGAAATTTGGTGAAACGATGTATTATTTGATTTAAATCACTGATTCTGATAGACCCCTAGTCATGTTTCACATCACCATTTTGATGGAGGACAGAGAGTTTATGATGGTGTACGTATCGCCTAATGAGAACTAAAATGATTTCTTACTACAAAAAAGTGGGATAAGACCTCTACTTCATTTTATACTTAAAAACTTACCACCAAAGGGCCCACTGAAAAGGACCTTAGTATTTTAAGAGGTTGATACGGAATTAACCTAGATCGGTCATTTTCCTTTAATTCCTTTGTTTATCTTCTTCTTAATAATTTGCTTTACCTTTTGTTTTGGGTTTTCTTTGGATTAAGAAGATGGTTGAATAGAATAAGTAATTGATTTATTGGATGATAATGGTTATTTCTAGGTGTGGGATTGACGAAATAAAAATGTATTGGCTAGAGTGGAGAAGATGCTAAAATTGATGGAATGAATTTGAAGTTTGGAATTTTTTTTAATATTTTTTGTGCTGTAGGTGTAGGTTAGCAAAGATCACGGCCTTGTATTGAAGAAGAAAAAGAGGCTACTCATGATGGGAATTTGAATCCTTTGTTCTTCTCTTTTTGTTTAATCTTTTGTTCACTAGGTTTTTTATGTTTAATTGGGATTTTTTTTCTCTTTTTACATGTTTTTAAGTCTGTGTTGTTTGTTTATTTATTTTAATTACTTTGCATGAATTCTTTTCCTATATCTTTTATTAAGAAAAATATTTTAATGGCTAATAAAATATATTGTTTAATGTTTCATTTGGATACCATGATGTTTTCCTTCTTGTGTTTTTTTGTAAAAAAACACCATGATGTTGTGTTTTTCTCTTAAAATGTTTTCAAAACACAATGTTAAGTATTTTTGGTCAATACTAGTTTGATCCATTATAGCATATTAAATATTTTATTAATATATTATATATTAATTATAAAATATATTGTAAATTAAATATTACAATATTTAGTTTACATTATTATAGTATTATAAGTATTAAATGTAATGCAATATAATATTACATAATGTATTATAATATTATATTGTACTTTAATGAGTTATATTATATTATAATTATTACATGTTATTTTCAAATAATTATATATCTAATTATTTAGGTATATCAATTTGTTATTTTTGTATATTGTATTAATAATTTTATAATAATGTTATTTTATTATTAATACAATATTATACTATTATTAACATAATATAATATTTGGTTTTTCTATAGAGTGCCCTTGGGCACTCTATAAGAGAGGAGAGAGATAGAGAGAAATGAATGAGGAGGGGGGTCCCCTGATTTGCATTGGGATCTTCTCCTC
>BQKN01062973.1:95724-127944 GCA_022839385.1 Asparagus kiusianus
CTGATTATATTAATTGTATTATTATTAAACAACCTAAGATCTAATTCATTATTTCTTCGGATGAAAATTCGTGGGCCCCACAATAGAGGATCGTGGCCGCTGATCTAGAAGAGAGGAGATGGACCATGATGGGGATGAGATCACAAGGAGTGTGTCATTATATCTAAACCTCTCGACCAGCCCGCACACAAACTCCTACGCCCTCTTCCCTTTGCCGAACAAATCACTCGCGTCCCCAACCCTAATAGCTCGTCGCCGCCACCTCCGAGTCGCCGCTACCGCCTACGTGTCACCAGCCACTACTACAAAAGGCCCTATTAGCAAAGGTTAGAACCGTTTCAAATAAGCCTATTTATAACGGTTTCAACCGTTTCTAATACATTAGCAATAGTTAGAACCATTGCAAATGGTCCGTTGCTACTAAAGTCGTTGCAATTAGCTTATAGCAACGATCAACAACCGTTGCAATAGTTCGCAACTGTTTCTATTAGAGTATTTTCTATAAAAAATTAAAAATCCACGTCAGCAAAATAAAAATCCACGTAAGAAAAACTCAACCGTTACTAAAATGTATTACCAACGGAAGCAACCGTTGCTATAAGGTTTAAATTTTTATTTCAAAAAAATAAAATAAAATATTTGCGTCATTAAATCCCTACCGTTGCTAAACTGTATTAACAATGGAAAACAACCATTTCTATAAGATTTAAAAAAATATTTTTAATAAATATAAAATAGCATAAAAATATTATAGCTTATTCTATTAATTAGTCATAGCACTGATATTCACCTATTTTGCATCAGCTATTTCATCCACTTCAAACATGACAATCATTCAAATAAACAAAATCATTACCATCGTAAAAAATGTAACTTGATCAATTAAAAAAGGAACGAAGAACTGTTTGATACAAGTTATACGAGCAAATCCAAAAATTGATGAACAGTCACAAAACTTTTAATTTGGACCATCAATTTATAAGGTTACCAACTCTCCGACCCGCGCGGGCGCGGGTAGTTTTGGCCACTCGCTGAATTTGTGTTTTTTGACTTTTCTGGGACTTGTATTTTTCACCGTTTTGCATATTTGAGTTGACTTGTACGCTTCGTTACTGTACTGACCATCGAACGCGCGTTGGTTGACATGCGCGTGCTGATTGATGTGCACATGTTGATTGATGCGCACGTGTTGATTGATGCACGCGTGTTGACCGATGCGCGTGAACTGATTAACGAGCACGTGTTGACCGACGCGCGCGAACTGATTAACGAGCGCATGTTGACCGACGTGTGCGAACTGATTAACGAGCGTGTGTTGACCGACGTGCACGAACTGATTGACGCGCGCGTGTTAACCGACACACACGAACTGATTGATGCGCGCGTGTTGACCGACGTGCGCGAGCTGATTGACGAGCGCGCAGACCACTTGGTTCGCCGTTTCGTTTCATGCGCTTATCGGTGTCAGATAATCCTCTTAGACTCAGATATCAACGTTCGTCGTCTTCTCTCTGTTTTGAACTGTGTGCGTCTCTCTGTTTTGAGCTGTGTACGGACACCTATAGGTATTTTTAGACGCCTACAGATACCCCCTCCAAAGTATTTCAGACTCATTCTTTTGTAGAGGAGTCTGGAATACTTTGGATATGATAGGCCCCCACCTTCAGTCGGTGTCAAAGGACCTATAGCTGGCTTCAATTCTTGACTTCTTCAGCCTTCAGCCTATTCATTGGTTTGTCGAATAGATGAAGTTCTTCCGGTGCTGCGTTTATCGTCTGACGTTGTCGAAATCTTGAACTAAGATTGGTGTGTAAGTTTCTGAACTTAGCTCGTGCCATCGAGTTGACTTTGAACTGATCATCTTCGTCTGAAATTCATATCTGAATGTAACTGAACTCCCTGGAATCATCATCTGCCTTGTTTTAGCGAAATTGCTGATGCATTGACCGACATCGACCTTTACTGTAATGCGTTGACCGGTGTTAACATAGTTTATACTCGTACGTTTGCTGGAGTTTACACAGTTTAAGCTCTTAAGGTATTAGAGCGTGGTGATCCCAAATTTGGGGCTGCAGGACCAACTATTAAGGTTGTTTCGTCTGCAGATATGGATTTTATCCCGAAGTCGTTGGATGCTCAAGTCATGAGATCAACTAATGAAGCCGATGCGTCAATGACTTACATTTATAGAATTTTTGGCAAATTCTCAGCCATCAACGGGTTTGATTAGCCTTTACCGACTACCGTTTGAGTCGGGATAGCATGCAGATTGTTTAAATCCGTTCTGCATGTAACGTTGTGCTAAAAGAGTTAACTCCTTTAGTGCTATGATATTGAATACGTAGACTTCGTCTTTCTCCTGTGAAAAGACTAAACAACGACGTGTATCAGACGTTGACTTAGGATTTTTGGCAAATCCTCAGCCATCAACTGATTTAACGCGCCTTTACCGATTACCGTTTGAATCGGACTTGCATGCGGATTGTTTAAGTCCGTTCAGCACGTGACGTTGTGCTAAAAGAGTTAACTCTCTTAGTGATACAATATTGAATACGTAGACTTCATCTTTCTTATGGGAATAGATTACCCGGTAACACGTGTTAGGCGCTGACTTATCCCTACTTAGGTTTCGGGATAAAAGTCTCCAAACTTGGATTCTGGTGTCTTCTTCAATCGGTGAAAGACTAAACTGACATTGCGTGTTAGGCGTCGACTTATCCCTACTTAGGATTCAGGATAAAATTCCCCACGCGTGTGAGGCACAGATTTTGGCGTTATTTATAACAACCTGTCACAATGTCGAATATGTGGGCTTTTGTCCTTTTTACGGTCAAAGGCTAACCGACAATATGTGTTAGGCGCCGACTTATCCCTACTTAGGCTTTGGAAGAAAATTCCCCACGCATGTGAAGCATGAATTTTGGTGTTATTAATAACAATCTACCACAATGTTGAATATGTGGGCTTTTGCTCTTTTTACGGTCAAGAACTAACTGACAACGCGTGTTAGGCGCCAACTTATCCCTACTTAGGCTTCGGGATAAAATTCCCCAGACTTGGATTCTGGTGTCTTCTTCAATCGGTGAAAGACTAAACCGGCAACACGTGTTAGGCGTTGAGTTATCCCTACTTAGGATTCGGGATAAAATTCCCCACACGTGTAAGGTGCAGATTTTGAGGGTTGAAAATGTGGTATCTTCTCTTAGGGCAAAGACAAACCCGATGCGGGAGAGGAAGAATTTTATATTCTATCTCCCAAAGCTGAAGAGGAAGAATTTTATATTCTATCTCCAGTTGCGAAGGAAACTCCAAGTGGGATCTCTACTTCGAGAATCCGGACAAGGTGAAACCAAGAGTGTGATCTCCACTCCGAGAATCAAATAGATTCAGATAACCCTAACTTTTATAGGATTGGTTACCTGATCTAAAATGAAATTCCAACTTCAGTCCTAACTTTTATAGGTTTTACCGAAGGGGAAAGAGGATGAGAGCTTTTCGTTTATCGAAAAGGAATCCCGGCTTTGGCCATAACCGTTCGACGGTTTTGACCGAGAGGGTAGAACTGATACGACCCTCACTTTTATAGGTTTGATCACTCAATTTGAAAATGGACCTCTCGTTCATTGAAGGAATCGAGAGGGGATTTTGGTTGTGGCCCTAACTGTAGGAAGGTTTGATCAGGTGAGAGGTTTGAGACGACCCTAACCATAGGAATGTTTGATCGCTCGATTTGAAAGTGGACCTCTCGTTCATGGAAAGAATCAGGAGGAGATTTTGGTTGTGGTCCTAACCGTAGAAAGGTTTGACCGAGTGAAAGTGGGAGTATGAGATGACCCTAACTTTTATAGGTTTGATCACTCGATTTGTGGATCTCTCATTCATTGAAGGAATCGAGAGGGGATTCTGACCGTGATCCTAACTGTAGGAAGGTTTGACCAAGTGAACAGTGAGAGCGGGAGTACAAATCATAGTGGGAGTGTTGATTCGTACCGATCACTCAAAGGGGGTTCCTGGTGTTAAGTAATAAATATTTAACACGGAGATGTTTGACAATTGTCAAAGATCAGGATATTAAAATTTCAAGTACTATGTCCGAATTCTAACAATGGGAGTGTTGAGTACACAGATGTAGCAGGAGTTTGAGTGGATTAAACCGAAAGAAATTTTGGTAATCCCACCGTCAATTAGTTAGATCGGTGAGGGATTTTGTGGTGGAAGGCTGTGAGTCGTCAAACACCAATGGGAGTTTTGTGGGGGAAGATTGATCCAACGAAGTGATCGAATCTCGTCTCAGCAAAGGAGTGTTCGGAAATCACAGTGAGGGTTTAGTGTTCATCACTTTATTTGTAATAATCAAGTTATCCCTAAGAAAGTTACATGTAGCATTCTTCCGGAAACTTCCCGTTACATGAATCATCCACCCCCAGCTTTCTTCGTGAAACTGGGTTTATCATTACATTCGGTTGCATGATCGGGTTATTCTTAAGAATATTATGTATAAAATTCTCCAGGAACTTCCCGTCATAGGTAGGAAATAGTTTAGACTCATATACCTATTAGAGTATTGAGAAACAGTTTATACTCGTATACTCGTCGGAGTTTCAGAAGGAGCAGTTTATACTCTTATACTTATCGGAGTGTTCGTTCGGCTTAACTTAGCGTTATAACGTCAGCCTCAACCAAGGTTTGGATGCTATTCTTGAGAGCGTAGCAAGCCTTGGTAGGATGAAGGATCCTCCTGTAGTAGGCACAGTACTTTGGATCTGAAGTGTTGTCAGCTTCCTCCTGATTTACGGTAGATGGTAGCTTGATCTTGTTATTCTCAATGAGAGATTCAAAAATGGCTGGAACGTCTTCGTCCTTGAAAGAGTACTCTTTTTAGAGTTTCGGATCCGAAGTTTTTTGCTGTTTTCGGGGTTGTTGTTGCAACGTTTGATTAGCATCAATAGTAGCTGCAGGTGCCTTCCCCTTGCCACGAGAGGCGAGGTTCGAGTTCGGAATGTTGGTCGTCGGTTGGCTCCTCTTAGCTTGCTTCCTTCTGAGGAAGCGTTCGGCTCGCTCTCCACGCATCCTCAACTCTTTCCAGGTGTTGGATAGCGCTACTCCTATAACTTCCAATACATCTAATGAGAGGTTGTTGCGACAGGTTTGGAGGATAAAGTCCTCCGTGATCGAATCTCGGCAGTTCATCGCCTTATTCCGGAAGTGCTTGACGAAGTCGTAGACTGTCTCGTCATCTTTTTGCTTCTCATCAAAGAGTGTCCTGATTGATACATCAGCGTCATCATCAAAGAAGTGAGCAAGAAACAGGTTCTCCAGGTCGTCCCAGTTGTTGATGCTTTCGGACTTGAGACGACGGTACCAATCGAAGGCAGGCCCGCGAAGGGTGCCAATGAATGACCGAACCATCAAGGCTTCATTGCCGGAGATCATACCCAAGTGAGACTTGAAGCAGATCAGATGTTGAGTAGGCAAACCCTTTTCATCAAACGGCGTAAAGTTAATCAGGTTGAACTTCGCTGGGTATTCTATTAAATCCCACTCTCTCGGGTAAGGATACAGGATACCAGTCCTCTTTATCTCTTGAGCAGACATTAGAGCGTTAATTTTGCTCTCGAGATCTTTTATTTTCTCATCCTCGCTCGTATTGGGCTTTGGACGATTCTTAAGAGGAACAACGAGGCCACCCCCAGTGTTGTCATCTTCAGTGGAACCACCCCCAGCGTCGTTATTTTTAGTGGGGCCACCCGCAATGTTTTGGTCAACGGGAGGGTTATCAGCATTGAGGTGTTCATCCACATCTGAATCATTATTTGCTTGGTTAGCAACGTTGCGACGGCTGCATTCACCAAGTTGATTCGACAAAGCTCGGATTTGTTGGTCGTGTTCTTCCTTCATCCGCTGCATAGCCATTTCTATTTTGAACTTGAAGTTCTCTTTTTGTTTGGCCAAGGCATCCTCAACCATTTTAGTTACTTCCTCGGTGTTAATCATAAACACTTCGCGGGATTCCCCTAGGCTGGATACCGTTTTGTCAGAAGCGACTGCAGAGTTGGCATCTGATGCTTCATCATCCGAGGATAATCCCCTCTGCATTCGCTGATAATCTCTTTGACTAATGGTTCCCGATCACAACCGGGTTAGATGATGAGATATGAGTGGATCAGAACTAGAAGGTCGAGCCGACTTTCCCTTATCAGTCATGTTAATCGAGACTACGGATTGTTTAGGTCCAACAGCTTCTAGCTGAAGTTAATACATTAGTTGGGCTATTCCCGAATTAACTTCTCTTCCTGGCGAAAAGTCGAGGCTAGAACCACTTGAAATAATCAGAGACTTTCCCTTATTGACCATGTTGATGGTAACTTCTGGGAATTCGTCATCTCGAACAGCTAATCGTTTCTTACGGAAATGCCTTGGCTTGGTTTTCGATGCTTTCGAGGAAAGCATTTGGAATACCGAGACCCTCTGTGGAGCGGTCTTGAGGCAGCTACATGTTGATAATACTACCCTGATAAGTTCGGCGCACAGGTAGTGAGATTTTGTTTCCCGAGTATTTCTCGTCCGAGACTTGTTCGTACCCCCAGCTGTTTACAGTGAAAATTGATTGTTTCATTGCGTGATTCATTACAAACTTCAGACGTTTACAACGAATACAAAAATCAGTCTTTTTATAAGACTTTTACACAATGAAAACAAAAAAATTATAATTCTCTTCAAACAAACGCAACGAGTGTTTATCGCCCGCTGATTTGGCCTTTGGTATCCAAACTTGCTTAGATTTTGGTGGCTTTTTGGCCACCTTTTCCTTCTGCAACTCCTGTGTCTTCCGTACAAGGATCCTCATCTGCGCTAGCAGTGCGTGGCGCTTATGGATATGCTCCTCAAGAGTTGAACGGGTTCGTTTGACACGAACCCATTCGTTAGTAGGTGGTTAGGAGGAGGTTCCCAAAGCTTGTTGCTGGAACACTTTGCGCCTTCTGAGTTTCAGATCCGCTTCATAGCAGATCCCATCAACAGGCTCCAAAGCCTTGGCAAATTGACGTGCGAGATATTGACGGCGCCTTTGACGAGACCTCTTCGTCAACACTAGTGCACTTTCAACGGGTAACTCCCTGACTTTCGAGGAGTTGTCACGAACGTTGGATCTGGTTTCTTTAGAGGCCGGAAAGGGGTCTTCCAGATCTGGAGACCGGCGGATCTTATGGGAGGAGGAGTTCTTCCTATGCTTATGAGGATGAGAAGATCTGGAGGAGGAGGAGGAACTATATTCCTCAAATTTCTGCTAGTCGAATTCCTATTCGACCTCTTCGAGCACCGGGTTCTTGATCGTCGGCTGCGGCACGACAGCTTCGGCAGCAAAGCTGTTGGCTCCCACTGTGGTTGCCAGTTTGTTTGCGGTAAAAATTGATTGTTTCATTGCGGGATTCATTACAAACTTCAGACGTTTACAAAGAATACAAAAATTAGTCTTTTTATAAGACTTTTACACAACGAAAATAAAAAAAAATTACAATTCTCTTCAAACAAATGCAACGAGTGTTTATCGCCCGCTGCTTGCGTGGGATCTTGGCCTGTGACGGGGATGCGTTAGTCCGTGGATCACCGAATGATCAATATTTGGACAGAGTTTCGTCTATCTGCGAAGGGATCGAGAAACCGTAGCTCTTATCTCGGCGAAGCGAGATAATCACTCTTCTTAAGATTACCGCAACGGGATAATCCTAAGGAACGAACCGGGCTGCAGATCTAACAAACTCCTCTTTTTTATGCCGAAGAATCCGCTGAAGTCTCCTCCTCCTCTCTGAAATTCGTGGCTCTTCACTCCTCAATTCGGCAGGGCTTCGCCAACGCTCGAGAAATCTAGCTCTAAAAAAATGAGGCTCCATAGGCTGTATTTATAGGCTTCAAGGAGATCCGGGCGGTTAAAACCGCAAAACAACCAAATCTGACTTTTTTTGGGCTGGAGACACCCTTGGGTGTCTCAACTTGGGCTGAGACACCCTAGGGTGTCTCGGCCTTGGCTGAGACACCTTGGGGTGTCTCGGTTGGGCTGAGACACCTCGGGGTGTCTCAACTCATGCTGAGACGCTTTGTTATGTGTACTTGTTCGTTTCCGCCGTAACTTCTTCGTCCGAAGTCGTATTTGAGTGATTCAAAGTGCGTTGGAAAGCTGGCGGGGAGATCTACAAGCTCCAATGATTGGATCATTGTGGAGTCAACTGGGACACGAGGGGCGTTGTGCCTTTTGTAAGTGACGCGAGGCTCCCGATCAATTCGTATCCTCGTCATTCTGAAACTCCGTTGCTTCACATAGTTCGCTGATTCACTTCAAGCATTTGTCAATGTCAATCAAGATTCTGTGAACTAGATAGTGACGTTCATCATCTTTTTTTAGCACTGAGCCGTTCGTGGAGACCTATAGGCAATTTTCGATGCCTACAGATACCCCCTCCAAAGCGTTCCAGACTCATTTCTTTTGTAGAAGAGGCTGGAATACTTTGGATGTGATTGGTCTAGCCTTCAGTTAGCATGAATGACCTATAGTTAGCTTCGATTCTTGACTCCTTCGATTTTCAGTCTATTCGATGCTTTGACGAATAGTTGAAGTCCTTCCGGCGCTGCGTTTATCATCTGGCCGTCGTCGGAGTCTCGAGTCTAAAACTGATGAGTTGAGTTTGGCTCGTGTCATTGCGTTGACTTAGAACTGACCACCCTCTCCATCGCATCGACTCTTTCATTGCAACGCATTGATTGGCATTGACCTAGGGTTACGCGTTGACCGGCGTTGACCTTAGGGTTTAAATCGTCTTATGTTGACTTTTGATTGCAACGCGTTGACTGGCGTTGACCTAGGGTTACGCATCGACCGGCATCAACCTTAGGGTTTTGATCGCCCGACGTTGACTTTTGATCGCAACGAGTTGACTGGCGTTGACCTAGGGTTACGCGTTGACCGGCGTTTGACCTTTGTCACAACGCGTTGACCGGCGTTGACCTAGGGTTACGAATCGCCTGATGTTGACACAGTTTATACTCGTACGTCTACTGGAGTATACACAGTTTAAGCTCTTAAGGTATTGGAGTATAGCGGTCTCAAATGTCGGGGCTGCAGGACCAACTGTTAAAGTTGATTCATCTGCATGTGTGGATCTTATCTTAATATTGTTGGATACTCGAGTCACAAGACCAACTAACGGAGTTGATAGGTCAATAACTCGTATTTATAGAATTTTCGGTAAATTCTCAGCCATCAACGGGTTTGATGAGCCTTTACCGACTACCGTTTGAGTCGGGCTAGCACGCGGATTGTTTAAGTTCGTTTCGCATGTGACGTTAAGCTAAAAGAGTTAACCCTTTTAGTGCTACGATATTGAATACGTAGACTTCGTATTTCTCCTGTGAAAAGACTAAACAGCAACGTGTATCATACGTTGACTTAGGATTTTTGGCAAATCCTCAGCCTTCAACAGATTTGACGTGCTCTTAACGATTACCGTTTGAATCGGGCTTACATGCGGATTGTTTTAAGTCCGTTCCGCATGTGACGTTGTGCTGAAGGAATGAATTCCCTTAGACTTGATGCTTCGATATTGAATACGTAGACTTTGTTTTTGTCACGGGAATAGACTACCCGGCAACGCGTGTTAGGCGCTGACTCATCCTTACTTAGAATTCAGGATAAAAGTCCCCAGACTGGAATTCTGGTGTCTTCTTCAATCGGTGAAAGACTAAACCGGCAACACGTGTTAGGCGTTGACTTATCCCTACTTAGGATTCAGGATAAAATTTTCCGTGCGTGTGAAGCACGGATTCTAGCGTTATTAATAACAACCTGCCACAATGTCGAATATGTGGGCTTTTGTCCCTTTTTACGGTTAAGGACTAACCGGCAACGCGTGTTAGGCGCTGACTTATCCCTACTTAGGCTTCAGGATAAAATTCCCCAGACTAGAATTCTGGTCTCTTCTTCAATCGGTAAAAGACTAAACCGGCAACGCGTGTTAGGCGTTGACTTATCCCTACTCAGAATTCGGGATAAAATTCCCCGTACGTGTGAAGCACAGATTCTGGCGTTATTAATAACAACCTGCCACAATGTCGAATATGTGGGCTTTTGTCCTTTTTTACGGTTAAGGACTAACCAGCAACGCGTGTTAGGCGCTGACTTATCCCTACTTAGGCTTCGGGATAAAATTCCCCACGCGTGTAAGGTGTGGATTTTGAGGGTTGAAAAGGTGGTGTCTTCTCTTAGGGCAAAGACGAACCCGATGCGGGAGAGGAAGAATTTTATATTCTATCTCCCAAAGCTAAAAAGGAAGAATTTTATATTCTATTTTCAGATGCAAAGGAGACTCGGGGTGGGATCTCCACCCCCAGAATCCAGAAAGATGAAACTAGAAGTAGGATCTCCACTCCGAGAATCGGAAAGATTCAAGCAACCCTAACTTTTATAGGATTGGTTGCTTAATCCAAAAAAAGAATTCCTCATTTATTGAGGTGAAATTCCGATTCTATCCCTAACTTTTATAGGTTTGGCTAAAAAGGAACATGTGGAAGTCTTTCGTTTATCGAAATGGATGACTCGATCTTGGTCCTAACTATCTACAGGTTTGACCAAGTGAGGTTAGAGGCAATCCTAACTTTTATAGGTTTGATTGCTCAAGTTGAAAATGGACCTCTCGTTCATGAAAGAAATCGAGAGGGGAATCTGGTTTTGGCCCTAACTTTTATAGGTTTGACCAAGGGAGCATTAGGAATGGGAGGTTTGAGACGATCTTACCTTTTATAGGTTTGATCGCTTGATTTGAAAGTGGACCTCTCGTTCATGGAAGGAATCGAGAGGGGACTTTGGTTGTGGCCCTAACTATAAGAAGGTTTGACCAAGTAGACAGTGAGAGTGAGAGTACAAATTACAACGGGAGTGTTGACTCATACAAATCACAGTGGGGGTTTAGCGTTTATCATCTAAGTTGTATAATGATCAGGTTATCCCTAAGAAAATTACATGTAACATTCTTTCGGGAACTTTCCGTTACATGAATCATCCACCCCCAGCTTCCTCGCGAAACTGAGTTTATCATTGCATTTGGTTGCATGATCGGGTTATCCTTAAGAATATTACGTATAAAATTCTCCAGGAACTTACCGTCAACGGTAGGAAACAGTTTAGACTCATATACCTAATAGAGTATCAGGGAGCAGTTTAACCTCTTATATCGGTCGGAGGATTGAGAAGTAGTTTATACTCGTATACTCTTCGGAGTGTTAAGAAGCAGTTTATACTCTTATACTTGTTAGAGTCTTGCCGTTTTCAATTGGCTTACCCTAGCGTTATGGCGCCGGCTTCAACCAGGGCCTGGATGCTATTCTTTAAAGTAAAGCAGGCCTTGGTGGGATGAAGGATCCTCCTGTGGTACGTGTAGTACTTCGGATCCGCAGTATTGTCAGCTTCCTCCTGATTCGCGATGGGTGGTAGCTTGATCTTGTTGTTTTTGAGAAGGGTCTCAAAGATGGCTGGAACGTCTTCGTCCTTGAATGAGTACCCTTTTTAGAGCCTCTGATACGAAGTCTTTTGCTGTCTTCAGGGCTGCTGTTGCGACGTCTGATTAACATCAACAATTATTGTAGGTGCCTTCCCTTCTTCATGGGAAACGAGATTCGGATTCAGAGAGTTAGCCATCGCTTGGCTTCTTTCGACCTTCCTCCTTCTGAGGAAGCGTTCGGCCTGCTCTCCGCGTACCTTCAACTCTTTCCAGGTATTGAGCGACTCTACTCCCATAATGTCTAAGATGTTAATGGACAAGTTGTTATGACAAGTCTGCAAGACGAATTCCTCCGTGACGGGATCCTTGCAGTTCATTGCCTGATTGCAGAAGCGTTTGATGAAGGTATTCACCGACTCTCCGTCTTTCTGTTTCTCATCGAAGAGTGTCCTGATTGACACTTCAGCGTCATCATCGAAGAAATGACCAAGAAACATTCTCTTCAGGTCCTCCCAGCTATTGATGCTTCTGGGCTTGAGACGGCGGTACCAATCGAAGGTAGGCCCGCGAAGGGTGCCAACGAATGACCACACCATCAAGGGCTCGTTGCCAGAGATCGTGCCCAAGTGGGACTTAAAGTAGATTAGATGCTGAGTGGGCGAGCCCTTCCCATCGAACGACGTGAAGTTGATCAGGTTGAACTTCGCCGGATACGGGATCGAATCCCACTCCTTCGGGTAAGGACACGGAATGCCGGTCTTCTTTACCTCTTGAGCAGACATTAAAGCGTTAATTTTGCTCTCGAGGTCCTTTATCTTTTCGTCCTCATCTATATCCTGTTTTGGACAATTTTCGAGAGGAATAATGCGGCCACCCCCAGTGTTATCATCATTGGTGGGTCCACCCCCAACGTCGTTATTTTTAGTGGGACCACCCCCAGCGTTGTGTTCATCCACATCTGAATCGCTACCTGCTTGGTTAGCAGTGCTGCGATGGATGGACTCACCTAGCTGATTCGACAAAGCTCGGATTTGTTGGTCGTGCATTTGTCTCATCTCCTGCATAGCCATTTCCACTTCGATCTTGAATGCTTCTTTCTGCTTGGCTAAAGCATCCTCAATCATTTTGGCTACTTCATCGGTGTTGATCATAAACACCTCATGAGATTGTCCGGGGCTGGATACGGTGGCTTCTGAAGCGACTGCCGAGCAAGTGTCTGACGTTTCATCGTCCGAGGATAGTCCCCTGGTCATCCTCTGATAGTCCCTTTGTCTAACGGTTCCCGACCGTAACCGAGTTATACGTTGGGATACGTCCGAGAAATGACGAGGACTAAAGCTTCGAGTTGACTTCCCCTTATCAACCATATTAACTGTGACTTTTGGAAGTTCGTCATCTTGTGCAGCTGGTCTTTTTCTATAGAAACGCCTTGGCTTGGTCCTGGGCGTTCTGGTGGAGATCCTTTCAAATACCGAGACCCTCTGTGGAGCGGTCTTGGGGCAGCTACACGTTGATAATACCGCCCTGATAATTTTGGTACACGGACAGTGAGGGTCCGCTTCCCGGGTATTTTTCTTTTGAGATTTATTCGTACCCCCAGCCCGATAGTACAACTCATCGACGTTACGGTCAGAGTAACCTATCGGCTGTTTACATGAATTCTCAGGTATAACGCGTTCGTCTGTCTGACGCATTTTCCTCTGAGTAAACATTACCTTGTTGGCGTCTGCAGGAGTCACACGTTTGGAATCACACCTTTGTGAGGGTGAAACATTAACGGGCTCCTGGTTTTCTGCACGCACCCCCAATCGGACTGTTGCAGAAATCAACTTGTTAGGAGGTCACGTACTACCCCCAGTCTGGATGTTTACTCGGGGTTCCTTCAATGGTCCTAGGCGTTCCTTAACAGGCGCTTTGCCTCGATCTTCGGGTAGAGAATCGAGGCGATCTTTCAGAGGGATTCTAGGTTTGGAGAGATCTACACTGTCATAAGGCTTCACTGGAGGTGCGGGAGCAACAGGAGCGGGATTTGGAGTTGACGAAGGCCGGAGAACAGCCTTGGATGCTTTGCCTTGGGCGCTGATTTGGCCTTTGGTATCCAAACTTGCTTAGATTTTGGTGGCTTTTTGGCCACATTTTCCTTCTGCAACTCCTGTGTCTTTCGTACAAGGATCCTCGTCTGCGCTAGCAGTGCGCGGAGTTTATGGATACGCTCCTCAAGAGTTGAATGGGTTCGTTTGACACGAACCCATTCGTTAGTAGGTGGTTGGGAGGAGGTTCCCAAAGCTTGTTGCTGGAACACTTTGCGCCTTCTGAGTTTCAGATCCGTTTCATTGCAGATCCCATCAACAGGCTCCAAAGCCTTGGCAAATTGACGCGCGAAATGTTGACGGCGCCTTTGACGAGCCCTCTTCGTCAACACTGGTGCACTTTCAACGGGCAACTCCCTGACTTTCGAGGAGTTGTCACGAACGTTGGATCTGGTTTCTTTGGAGGCCGGAAAGGGGTCTTCCATATCTGGAGACCGACGGATCTTATGGGAGGAGGAGATCTTCCTGCGCTTATGAGGAGGAGCAGATCTGGAGGAGGAGGAGGAACTATATTTCTTAAATTTCTGCTGGTCGAATTCCTATTCGACCTCTTCGAGCACCGGGATCTTGATCGTCGGCTGCGGCACGACAGCTTCGGCAGCGAAGCTGTTGGCTCCCACTGTGGTTGCTAGTTTGTTTGCGGTGAAAATTGATTATTTCATTGCGGGATTCATTACAAACATCAGACGTTTACAATGAATACAAAATCAGTCTTTTTATAAGACTTTTACACAATGAAAACAAAAAAATTACAATTCTCTTCAAACAAACGCAACGAGTGTTTATCGCCCGCTGCTTGCGTGGGATCTTGGCCTATAATGGGGACGCGTTAGTCCGTGGACCACCGAACGATCAATATTTGGATAGAGTTTCGTCTATCCGCGAAGGGATCGAGAAACCGTAGCTCTTATCTCAGCGAAGCGAGATAATCACTCTTCTTAAGATTACCGCAACGGGATAATCCTAAGGAACGAACCGGGCTGCAGATCTAACGAACTCCTCTTTTTTATGTCGAAGAATCCGCTGAAGTCTCCTCCTCCTCTCTTAAATTCGTGGCTCTTCACTCCTCAATTCGGCAGGACTTCGCCAACGCTCGAGAAATCTAGCTCTGAAAAAATGAGGCTCCATAGGCTGTATTTATAGGCTTCAAGGAGATCCGGACGGTTAAAACCGCAAAACAACCAAATCTGACTTTTTTAGGCCTGGAGACACCCTTGGGTGTCTCAACTTAGGCCCGAGACACCTTGGGGTGTCTCGGTTGGGCCGAGACACCTCGGGGTGTCTTAACTCATGCTGAGACGCTTTGTTATGTGTACATGTTCGTTTCCACCGTAACTTCTTAGTCCGAACTCGGATTTGAGTGATTCAAAGTGCGTTGAAAAGCTGACGAGGAGATCTACAAGCTCCGATAATTGGATTATTGTGGAATCAACTGGGACACGAGGGGCGTTGCGCCTTTTGTAAGCGACGCGGGGCTCCCGATCAATTCGTATCCTCGTCATTCTGAAACTCCGTTGCTTCACATAGTTCGCCAATTCACTTTAAACATTTGTCAACGTCAATCAAGCTTCTGTGAACTGGATAGTGACGTTCATCGTCTTTTCTTAGCACTGAGCCGTTCGTGGAGACCTATAGGCAATTTTCGATGCCTACACCAGCCCGATAGTACAACTCGTCGGTCAGATTACCGAGCAACCTATCGTGTGTTGGCACGACTCCCCTGGTATAACGTTACCATCGTTAGATGAATACGTTTCTTTCAGAGGGTTTGCCGCTTTATTAGCATTCTTAAGAGTCACGTGTTTGGAACCACGCTTTTGGGAGCGTGAGATCTCAGCAGGCTCCTGGTTTTGGATACACACCCCCATGTGGGTGAAAACTGGAGTTTTCCCTTTATGAAGGTTTGAAATTATTGCGAGGGCGTGCGCGACCCCCAGCTCAACGAGTCGCTTAGGGTGCAGTCATCGGACCCAAGCATTCTTCGATCGGAAATACCTCGATCTTTGCGTAAAGGACCTAGGCGATACGCCATCTTCATCTTGAAACAGGACAAGTCCACGCTATCACAGGGCTCCACCGGAGGTGTGGAACTCGAAGGGATCGACGAAATAGGTACAGAACATCTTCTGTCTTGACCCTGACGCGGGTCAGATTTGGGTAACCCGCGGGTTGGAGGGTCGGATTTGGGTGACTCGCGGCTTGGAGGGTCGGATTTGGGTGACCCACGAGCTGGAGGGTTAGATTTGGGTAACCCGCGAGCTGGAGGGTCGGATCTGGGTGACCCGCGACTTGGAGAGTCGGATTTGGGTGACCTGCGAACTGGCGGGTCGGATCTGAGTGACCCGCGTGACGACGGGTCGGATTTGAGTGACCCGTACGCCGGCGGGTCGGATTCGAGTGACTCGCGTTTTTTAGTCTTTTTGGCCGCTGTCTTGGACTTCAGCCTCCATACTTGGTGTAGTCTTGGTGGCTTCTTTTCCACTTCATCCTTCTGTAACTTTTTGGCCTTTTACACAAGAGTTCGCGCGTGCACAAGCAGTACGCGGCGTTTTTTGATCCGCTCCTCAAGAGTCGACCTAGTCTTTTTGACTTGTACCCATTCACTTGTTGATGATTTGGAGGAGAGGGCATTTGTCCGCTGTTAGGGCGCTTGGCGTTGCCTAATTTTTAGATCCGCCTCGTAATGGATCCTGTCAATTGACTCCAAAATCCTAGCGAGTTGGCGCGCAAGGCGTTGGCGCTGCCTTTGGCGAGCTCTTTTCGATAAAGTGGGCGCGCCTTCTGTACTCAACTTCTTGATTGAGGAGGAGTTCAGATCTGCAGATCTGGACTCATCGGAGGCCGGAAGGGCATTGCATGGTTCAGCTAGCGTAGCAACGAGGGCATTAATCTTCCTTCTCTTATGAGAGGCGGAGGATCTGGAGGAGGAGGATGAGAGGTATTCTTCATACTTCTATTGGTCGAACTCATATTCGACCACTTCTTCAACCGGGATCTTAATCATCGGTTGCGACATGACGGTCTCGGCAGTGAGACCGTTGGCTCCCACTGTGATTGCTAGTTTGTTTTCGTCGAAAATTGTTTTCTTTATTGTATAACTCATTACAACTTTGATCGTTACAATAAGTTCAAAAAGATCGGTCTTTTTATAAGACCTTTATACAATGAAAATAAAAGATACAATTCTCTTGAAAATAAACGCAAGATCCGTTTATCGTCTCTTGCTTGCGTGGGTGTCTTCGCCTGTGCCGGGGTTTATCCGTGGACCACCTTTGATCAGATCCGGTTGCTAAAAATTTGACAGAGCTCCTACCTCACCAAGGAGGTATTTGCTTAAAGCGTTAAAATCGACCAAGCGAAATCAGTAGCTCTTCTCGAGATTAAGACCAAGCCTAATCTAGAGCAACGGACGGGAACGGGCTTCAGATCCTTCGAATTGCTCATTCTTTATGCCGGGATTCGTCGGGATCTCGCTAACCCTTGCTGAAATTCGTGCTCCCTTGCTCTCCAACTTGGCAGCACCTCCTCGTCTTGATAATTAACCCGCCCTTTGAAATGAGCCCCTGAGCTCGTATTTATAGGCTTCAGTTGGGTGTTTTTGGATAAGAACGAGTGATTCCTCCTTATCTTCAGTTAATAACAGATTAACCATGTTTGGGGATGATATCAGATCAGCTAGGATGCTCAGGAACCAATAAATCCCGAGAAAAACTGTCAAAAACCGAACATGGGTCGAAACAGTGCGCGGGGGCGTGGGGCGGTCAGATCCGACCCGCGCTTGCGCGGGTAGTTTTGGCCATTCGCTGAATTTGTGTTTTCCGACTTTTTCGAGAATTGTATTTTTCACCGTTTTGCGTATTTGATCGACTTGTTGACTTGTACGCTTCGTTACGGTACTGACCGTCGAACGCGAGTTGGTTGACATGCGCGTGCTGATTGATGCGCACGTGTTGATTGATGTGCGCGTGAAAGACCGACGCACGCGAACTGATTAACGAGTATGTGTTAACCGACGCGCACGAATTGATTGACGCGCGCATGTTGACCGACGCGCACGAATTGATTGATGCGCGCGTGTTGACCGACGCGCGCGAGCTGATTGACGAGCGCGCAGACCACTCGGTTCGCCGTTTCGTTTCATGCGCTTATCGGCGTCAGATAATCCTCTTAGACTCAGATATCAACGTTCGTCGTCTTCTCTCTGTTTCGAGCTGTGTACGAACACCTATAGGCATTTTCAGACGCCTACACACTTGTTGGGGTTATCGCTTCGAGGAACCAAAAACAAACGCCAATCAAGAAGGACAAACGATCAAACCAATAGCACAAACACAAACACCAATTTTAACGTGGTTTGGCAATTGCCTATGTCCACGGGGCAAGAAGGGAATATGGTTTTTCCAAATCATAGGATTAGTGTATCATATGATTATTTATTATTATTATTTTACCTCCCTTGTTTTTCTTTTTCTTTTTCTTTTCTCTAGTCACACGTCGAAGTGTAGGAGAGGCCCGAAAATGTTAACGAAACTGATAATGGAACGAAACATAAAACATACAAAATATACAATCCGCAATTGCCAATTGTGGAAGAGGACATAACCCCAAGCTTTGATTCCCAGCCCATATATGGTGTGAATGCGATCAATTTTAAGTTTAAACAGTGATTGAGTATCAAATTTAAACGGTTAGATATCAATTTTAAGTTTATTTTTCTAATTATCAGAAAAGCGGCATTATACTTCTATGAAATTTTAACATCCTTTTCTTTTACGAGCTTACCATCTTATTGACGGTCTTCGCCTCTTCGGGGTTAGATGATTCGTAAGAAAGAGTTTAAAAATCTAATTAATCTACAGATTTTTACAATCAGGTATTTTACCAACTTAGTAAAGTCGATACACTTGACATATAAGTGCAGTTGTACACACTTAAAATAGTTTGATATGAATTGTCAACTCATTTATCAAATAGGGTTGTTGAAAGATAGAAGCAATAGGACTAATGTGCTTCGATAGAACTAACAAGTGTACCTTATTAACTATTAATTTCTCTCTCCATAGTCATTTTGCAAAATTAGTTGAAAATTCGTACTTAATTTTTAGTTTGACGACTCATGCTCACTTTTTTCGTTGTTCGTACGCTAATGTATACATTATACAACTAACTAGTTTATCATTTTAGTGCCTACTGAACGCCTTTAATTAAAAAAAACGCAGGATTGCATTCTAATTATTGGGCCCCAAATTCTTTGTGTGTGCCCAGTGCCCCACCTCCTCTCGATTCTAAATAATATTGTAGCATGCATATATACTACTCATATATAGGACACACATTATTTTAATTTGCCATTGATAACAATAAGCAAATTGGAAAAGTTAATATGTTCAGCTAATTATTGGGCCCCAAATTCTTTGTGTGTCCCCAGTGCCCTACCTCCTATCGATTCTAAATAATATTGTAGCATGCATATATACTACTCATATATAGGACACACATTATTCTAATTATTGGGCCCCAAATTCTTTGTGTGTCCCCAGTGCCCCACCTCCTATCGATTCTAAATAATATTGTAGCATGCATATATACTATTCCTATCGATTCCAATCAAGCCTGCAGTCAATGCATTTGGAAGAAAGAGGTAAAGGCATCATATGTTTCTTAAGTTGATTGGTTTATTAAAAAGCATCTTCTCTTGTATAAAGATGGAAAACATAATTTTAAAGAAATATGTACCAACCAAACCATATCTGCATGTTTCCCCCATTTATATTACCGCCGACCTAGCCAGATTCAATCTTCTGCATAGTGAAGGAACCTTTGTTCACAACTTTAGAATACCTCATCATGTAGCAGCAAAGCTCACACCAGATGAGAACAGATGGGTCTCAAATTTTTGCAATCAGAAATTCCATCAGTAAGTCTAGTAACTCTCATTCATGTTTGGTTGCAAATTATCTGTGATCTTTTATCCACTCATGTTAATGTTTGTGTATAAATGTTAATATTTCAGGTTATATGTTAACTTATGAACATTTATGTTAACGTTTGTTTGTACATGTTACCTTTCACTGTTACATGTGCATTAAACATGTTTATCAGCAACTGTTAACGTTTGTATCGTACTATTATATTTCAGGTCATGTATTATTGTTGATACGTTGAACTATAGTATCGATTCTTTGGAGCATCTTTATCTGCTATGTGGAGGCCGTATCGATGACCATGCAAGTTTAATATGTTATATATGAAGGCTATAATCCATGGGGTTGATATGAATCAACTAACTACTCCCGATGCTGAGTCTGATGTTATATTAAGCCTGGGTTTTCTGGTCGTTTAGGTTTTATTTTTTTATGGTTGAAGTGTGTGCATAGCTAATCAAAAAATATTATCCATTTATTTGTTTTCATCATTCACGATCTTGCGTGATCGTGCTCTTTATAAGGTGAATTGTGATTTTGTTGATGCGACATCTAAGGGTGCCATTGGAAAATGTTATGCTTTTCTAATTTACTTGTTCTGCATTAGGTATGTTCACAACAACATATTCTTCAGCTTTGCTGTGGATGCTGACCTTGGCCTGCTATCTAAAGGACAAACCAATACTGATTTGAAAGTCACAGTGTTGCAAGGAAGTACAACACATAAGATCAAACATTTGTACATTTATAAGTGTTCTAAAATTCAGATTTTGCTTGAGAGTTAAGAGTTCTAAAATAGCCTATGTTCTTGATCATTTTCTACCAAGTGTTTAGGCAAATTTCAGATTTCTACTATTTCTGCAATGCTTCATTCTTTGTGTTACCTATACATAAGCTCATAATATGTACCGCTTTAGTTAGATTTTTGACAACAATTTTCATTTTTTGTAGGAGGGGCACAACCAATAAGTTGGAATATGCAAGTGAATATTGTTGTTGATGTTGCTAGAGGATTATCATACACAGTTGTAGAATGATGGAAACAGAAGCATCAAGCAGAGACATTAGATAAGGATGGTGGAAAATTGTTCTAAATGTTGATTGATTGAACCAAAATTTATGTGCATGTCCGTATTGTGTATATTAATTTCGTTGTGTAAACAGTTGATATTGATGACAAACAATACAGCAAGCTTGACCTTTATTGTCTTATTGTATTTCTGGTATTTTTGTCACCATATGTTTACCTTTTGTTTTGATACAACATATATTTAACGGGTTCAAATAAAAAGCTACATGTTCACTTGAATGTTAATAGGAAAATCTAATACTTAACATGTACTTTCTTCATAACATGTTAACTTTAATCTAAAGATGTTAACTTTCATCCTAATATGTTAACTTTAACTGTTACATGTTAACTTTCATCATTATATGTTAACTCTCCTCGTAACATGTTAACTTTTAGCTGAACATGTTAACTTTCATCATAATATGTTAATTTTCACTGTTATATGTTAACTTTCATAATAATATGTTAACTTTCATCATAACAAGTTTTTCAACTAAAATTCGATGTGTATTCAACCAATATCAGCTGTAAAAATGTAAGAAGTTTATTATGGTGAACGTTAACATGTTCAGTTGAAAGTTAACATGTTAGGATGAACGTTAACATGTTCAGTTAAAAGTTAACATATATAGCAGAAAGTTAATATGTTCATCTGAAAGCTAACATATTCAAGTGAAAGTTAGCATGTTCACGTTGACGTTAACATGTTCGGCTGAAAGTTAACATATACATCAGAAGGTTAACACGTTACGTTTTCAAGTGAAAGTTAACATATTCATGTTAAAGACAACATGTTTGTCTGAAAGTTAACATATACATATAAAAGTTAACATGTACAACTTATAGTTAGCCTTTTTAATCAAAAGTTAATATGTTCAGCTAAAAGTTAACATCTTCACTTAAAAGTTAGTTAACGAATCTGAACATCAACGTGTACAATTGAAAGCCAACATTTTCTTTTGAAAGTTAACATAATCAAATGAAATATTAGCTCAAAGTTATTCAATTAAAAGTTTAGCTCAGCTAAACAAGTACATTACACAAAACTTCTTACATTCTTACAACTGATATTGCTTGAATATATAATATAATTAGTCTTACAGCTTCACAGATTATAAAAGTCTTCCACATATACTATAAAGTTTTGGATTCTCTCAAACAGGTTCTCAGCTTTTTCTACCAGCTTTTCTCTCGCATATGTATGGAGGAAGATAGTGAATACATCACATGATTTTGCATTGGATGGAAGCCCTTCAAAAAAATCACTGAATGGGATTGAAGGCCAAGGCATTGTGTTGTAGAGCTTGTCAAAGAATGATTGATCCTCATCTGACGGTACAAAAACTACTTCGAATTTCGATCCTTTATCCTTCAGTTGATGATAAGCAGATGTCAATATTGGAGTGAAGTTCTCACATTTGGAGTACCAATTTGCTCCAAAGTATAATCCAATTGTGTTTCCCTCAATATCCTTAATATCAACCTGAGAGTTTGGATGCTTGTTTTCATATATTGGAGCATACAAAAAGAGATCAATGGAAAGAGACAAAAAGAAGGGATTATTATTGTATTTTATCCAAAGAGTCATGGGTAGTTTACTTCATACTTTATGATTAAAGTCAAAAGCACATATAAGGTAAGTCCCACGAATGATGTTCATATAGAATATTCATCAAAAGAAACAACACTATGCTAGGTTTGATTCCTGAATGGGCTTTTTTCAACTCCCTGAACATTTGGGTGTCAATAATATTTTATGCACACAAAATTTTAAAACCTTAAATTAAAGTCATGGAGCTAACCAACAAAAGGGGGGCAAAAATACATGACTAGAATTAAACAATACCCCAAATCCAGACATAAGAGTAACAAGATTGTTGATGTAAGCAGACAAGCAAAAGAACCCCAAAATATTTGTGTCCAAGGAAAATTCATCAGATCTGCTTTGCAAACTCATGAATATAATAACTCATAGTTGACTCATGATTGTTGAAATGGAAATTTAAAATATAAAGATGGTTCAACATAAACAACAATCAAAGACCACTAAGTAATTAGATTCAATCCTATCATTTCATAATTTGCACATAGAGAAATGCTAAAAATTTATAAATTGACAACAGATTAGAGAAACTGCACAAAAAAGAATTAAGTGCCAAATATAGCATGACAGAATCCCAATCAAAGGTCAGTGGCAAGTACCGATGAATATTTGAGGGAGGGGAATTAATGGGTATGTGGCTAAAATTGGAATGAAGACCAGCTGCTGATAGAGGAAATGATTGAAGCTCAAAAGAAAGTGAAGACAAAGAACATTTCCACGTTAAAAAGAAAAAAAGAACAAAAAACAGAGGAGAGTGACTTGTCCCTGTTTTCGGTAAAAGTTACCTTCATCATTGATTCCATTAAACTTCAAACATTACAAATGAATTCGAACAACAAAGAATGAAAGATTACAACTTTTTCGAAAATAAACACAAGATCCGTTCGTCGTCTCTTGCTTGCGTGGGTCTTTGGCCTGTGACGGGGACGTCGATATCCGTGGACTACCTGGCAATCAGATCAGGTTCAGAGCTTCGTCGATCCGCGAAGAGATCTATAAACAGAAGCGCCTATCTCGATAAAAGCGAGATATTTGCTCTTCTTAGAATTATTACAACGGGATAATACTAAGGATTGGATGCGGGTGATGTAGATCTGACGGAGAACTCTCTTGCATTGAAGTACGTGATCACTCTTCAGACCGGCAGGGCTTCGCCAATTCTTCAAAACTCCAGATCTCCAAAAAATGAGGCCTAAGACTTGTATTTATAGGCTTGAGGGGATAACGGAGCGGTTAAAACACTTAAAGGCCCAAATCTACCTTGGAGACACCCCAGGGTGTCTCAAACTTGGTGCGGACACCCTAGGGTGTCTCAAACTTGGTGCGGACACCCTATGGTGTCTCAAACTGGGCCGAGACACTCCGTTATGCCTATTTGTCCGCTTTCGCTGTAAATTCTTCGTCCGAACTCGGATTTGAGTGATTTGAAGTGCGTTGGAAAGCCGACAAGGAGTTCTATCAGCTCCGATGGTTAGATTATCCGTAGAATGAATGAGACACGAAGGGCATTGTTCCTTTTGTACACATCACGGGGCTCTCGATTAGCCCGTACCTTCGTTAGTTCTTGTAGTTCGTCGATTTACTTCAAGCGTTCATCGACATCAATCGAACTCCTGTGAACCGGATAGCGACGTTCATCGTCGTTCCTTAACACTAAGCCGTTCGTGGAGACCTATAGGCAATTTTCGATGCCTACAGATACCCCCTCCAAAGCGTTCCGGGCATGTTTCTTTTATAGAAGAGGCCGGAATACTTTGGATGTGATTGGTCCAGTCTTCAGTCAGTGTAAAGGACCTGTAGTTAGCTTTAACTCTTGGCTCCTTCGATTTACGATCTATTCAATGCTTTGACGAATAGCCGAAGTCCTTACAGCATTGCGTTTATCGCCTGGCCGTCATCGGAGTCTCGAGTCTACCACCAGTGAGTTTGGCTCGTGTCATTGAGTTGACTTTGAACTGACTATCTCTATCACATTATACTGACTTAGGGTTTCAGGCGTTGACCTAGGGTTACGCGTTGACCGGCGTTGACCCTAGGGTTTCGAACATCGAATATTGACTTTTTGGTCGCAACGCGTTGACTGGCGTTGACCTAGGGTCACGCGTTGACCGGTATTGACTCTAGGGTTTCGAACATCGAACGTTGACTTTTTGGTCGCAACGCCTTGACTGGCGTTGACCTAGGGTCACGCGTTGACCGGCGTTGACTCTAGGGTTTCGAATATCGAATGTTGACTTTTTGGTCGCAACGCGTTGACTGGCGTTGACCTAGGGTCACGTGTTGACCAGCGTTGACTCTAGGGTTTCGAACATCAAATGTTGACTTTTTGGTCGCAACGCGTTGACTGGCGTTGACCTAGGGTCACGCGTTGACCGGCGTTGACTCTAGGGTTTCGAACGTTCAGTGTTGATTAGTGTGGATTTCGTCGAAATATCCAACAACCGACGCAAAATAGGCGGATTCGGACTTCGAAATGGGATCCGGGGGCTCGAAATGGGCTGAGACACCTGAGGTCGTCTGAGCCTTGGCCGAGACACCCTTGGGTGTCTCGGCCAAAACCGAGACACCCTAGGGTGTCTCGGTTCAAGGCCGAGACACCCCCCCTCTCTTTCCTTTTTTTTCTTTTTTTTTGTTTTCTTCTTTCTTCTTTTGTTGTTTCCTTTTTTGCTTTCCCCTTTGTTTTGATTTTGTTTCCTCTTTTATTTTCCCTCTTCTTTCCATATTTTCAAAAGAGGAATCCTTTTCCCTCTCAAACTCCTTCTTCCTCATACACCATTATTTCCTTCTAAGAACTTCAAACCCATTAAAAATTCTTCTCTTTAAAAAAGAAAAACCCTTAAAGACAAATTTTGGATTTTTTGAAGCCCCCTCCTTGGCCGAAAATTTCTTCCTCTCAAAGTTAGGGTTTCATCATCTTCAAACTCAAGGAAAGCTTCTTGATTTGGTAAGTTCCCCTTGACCACTCTCCTCTTTTTCAAGAAAGATTGCAATTTCATACTTGTAATGGGAGTATGTCACGAATTTATATGCCAAGATCATAACTTTTTGTTCTCATGATTTAAAAGATAGGCTCTTTGATGATGGGTTGTGTATGCACAAGTATTTGGGGGGTTTATGCAAAACTTGCAATGGGGCCAAAATTTGGGGGACTTTTGTGCAAAAGTGGACTGAAATTTGAGGGTTCTTTATGCGAAAATGGGACTGAATTTTGAGGCTTGGACTTTAGACACACTCGGCCACAACTTTGAGGGGTGCTTCATGCAAAAAGACCACAAATTGTTGAGGGTTTTATGTGCAAATATGGGCCAAAATCTTTTTGGGGGCTTATTTGCAAAATTGGCCGGAGAATTGAGGTGGTGTTCATGTAATAAAGGGCTGAAATTTGGACTTGGATTACATGGCTATTTGGTCGAAAATTTGAGGGGTGCTTTATGCAAGAGGACCAAAAGTTGTTGAGGGGTTTATTTGTAAAATCGGCTAAATTTTACAAAAGGGTTTATTTGCAAAATTAACCAATTTTGTGGGATGTTGAGGGTGCTAGATGAATAAATATGATGACCATGATCGAATTCGAGCATGTCCTTGACTAGAATTTAGCCTTGAACACGAAGGGTATTTCGGGTATTTCACCAAAATTTATCATGATCATTGTTTTGCATGCACGAAATTCGTAGGTTTAATTAGACTTCAACTATAAAATCCCACTTATTCATAGGATTTTAGTTAAAGTTCTTAATTTCCCTTTTAAATTTCGGATATTCAAATTCATGATTATACCTGACCTGCTAATTTTCATTGCAGATTCTTTATGTCTCCATGTCGACCTCGACCTTCTAGGAGTCGTTCCCATTCACAGCATAGCGAGGAAGAGGTTCCCACGGCATCTTCTCCAGCGGCATCCTTCTTTAGGGGTGAGAATTTATATTTCCTGTGTCCCTGATTGATCCCTTCGCGGGTCATGAAGGAAGAACCGACACCCTCCTTCACGGGGGTCGAGGTTTCGGACTTGGTGGTTCTGTTATACCCTCGTTTGGCCCCTTCGCGGGTCATTCGGGAAGGACCGACACCCTCCTTCGCGGGGGTTAAGGTTTCAGACTTGCTTTGCTTGGCTAATTCAAGTCTTCTGGTATATTGGGGCGATTTTGTGTCGTCCTACACCTTATAGGTCGGTGTATGTTACCACGTTATTTACGTGATGATGCATACCGATCTTCTAGTGTAGGACACTCAAAATCGTCACTCTAGTTTCCCTCTTTTTTTTGGATTTAATTCATGGAGGATTTTCTGACTCTATCCTTGCTTTGTTGCAGTTGAGTTCCCTCCGGGCAGTCTTCCTCCTCATGCCATCTCCGGTTGTAGTGGGGAAGTTTTCTCCTCTGCATCCATCACGCAGGCTATTGGTCCGCTTTCCCAGTTTGATAGAGATCGCTCTGACGAGTCTCGTCATATGATACGGGATGGAGGACGTCATTGCCTACGCTAGCTTATCACGGATGCTCCTTTTACCGCGGATTCCACTTCTACCCAAGCTTTAAAGAAGCCTGGTTTTCTGTTCGGAGATCATGTTGAGGATCCTGATAAGTTGGTTCTTACTGATGAGCATTGGCTGAATAATGATGATGGAACTCTCCTGTATATCCCTTCCATCCCCCGCCAGTATTCTTTCACTCATTTGGAGGGACAGGTCGTAGAGCGACAGATGTCTTGGCGTCTTACCGATGACGCTGATCGAGTTCATTGTGGATATACCTCCCAACATAAGACTCCTGGTTCCGTTGGGTATCACCATATTCGCGGTCTTCGACCAGGGATCATGGGTCTTAATTCTACACCCCCAGGCGAGGTATCAGCAGCCGCTCCTACGGTGAAGAATCGTCTGGCTCATCTGGGGAGAAAGTTACCTCCACCAGATTTTAGATGCTATGGTTGGGCTTTCTCACAACCCAAGGGATGGTGGACACGCATGACCAGTTACGTCTTGGGGCGCTGGGAGAAGGATTTGAAGAGCAGTGGATTATACGCACCTATACGAGCCACCATGTATGGACTCCCGGTCAGCTGCCGCCATTTCTTAGCATTATTGGAGACATACATGCCTGACAGTAACACGTTCCTGACCAGCGGCGGAGAGTTAGGGTTGGCCTTACATGAGATGTATCAGGTTTCTGGCCTTCCGATGGGGGATTGTCCATACCAGGAGTACTTTCCCTCGAACCAGCAATTGGAGTGGTTGAAGAAGGATACTCCCGATATGTATGATACTCTTTGGGACCTCACCTGCCATTATCATACCTCTCTGATCAAGATTTCTCCTCAAGCGAAGAGGAAAAGGCAGATCAGCTTAAAGCAGTTTGCTGTCTATTTGTTCCAGAATTTGGAGGGGAACTCTGGCGAGTCACATTGTGAGTTAGACATTTTGTCACCTACTGTCGTCAATGAGTTGATGGAGAAGGCTGAGGTTCGCTCTTATACCCTTGCCAGTGCTCAGGGAGCTTTTCCTGCAGGGACCAACTTTTGTACATTCCTTTGTCATGCACAGAAGTCCATTGAGCCCCGGACCCTGCTAGCAGGCTACCTTGCCCTTTGGTTGAAGAAGTGTGTCGTTCCGTATCATCTTTCAGACGCTTTACCTCTTGAGATGCTCTTCCCTGCAGTTCAGCTAGCTTATGGGAGGGAGCTTTCTCTGCTCCCAGCGATGGTTGCTGGCATCCATTATGGGCTTAGGTATCTGGTCAGTGGTTTTGCGTAGGTGGGTTCTGAACCATCGATCGAGCTCGTTTGTGCGAAGGTCGAGCTTCCTTATGCATATCTGATGGCGTGGCTTGTTCTTCACCGTCCTGATTTGATGTCGGCGCCCAGCACTGTTGATATCCATGTTCCTTTTGTGCAGCTTTTGGAGAGGAGCAGATGGCTCGGGAAAAAATTCAGTGATGTTCAACGAGAGCTTCAAGTTCGTAAGAGCTGGGAGTTCTTCAAGTGTTTTCCTCACTTTTCAGGTCGTTATAGTGATGTGCTGGTTGATGAGGAGAAACCCAGAACTAATCGGACTACTCTCGACGTTGGTTGTTTCTGCTGGTTGGTAAACATTCGTGTTGGGTATCTCGTTCTCCGGGTGAAGAATCGTTGCCACATAGAGCCTTACCTTCCCTACCGTTTTGCTCGTCAGTTTGGCTACGACCAACTATATGTTGGGAATCCGAGCCGTGGTTTGAAGGTTGAGGGAGGGCTTATTGACGGCGTCCGGGCATAGCTATGGACTATGGTGGGCTGCACTGGAGCCCATTTTGCTCTTCCTTCATATAGGCGTAAGCCGTTAATTACTTTTCTCAGTTGCAAGTGGTTTCTTTCCGCCAATGAGTTCGTAGGTGTGCGGAGTCTTTCAGAGTTACAGTCTGAGCACTGGGTTCAAGTCATTATGATGGCTGCTCGTAAGGCTGAGCTTGCTAAGAAACAGGTGAAGAAGGCTGCCAAACCTTCTCTCTCGAGCAAAGACGATGAGGAGCTCCTTCCTACTGATGATGAGGACGAAACTTCTGAGGAGGAATATATGGATATAGATACCGACCAAGAAGAAATTGATGCAGGTTTGTCATGCTCTTTGGCCTTCTTTCTCAACTTCAGTTGGTATCAACGAAAGATCTTGTTCACTTAATGAAATGACCCTTATCACCTCAGGTAGGACAGCCGATGATCATGAGTCGCTCGCTTCTCGTTATGCGAGATCCAGGTCTAGCGGCAAAGCTCCTACACATGTTGAGACACGTGGCAAGTCCGTGCATGAACGACCTGTTGGTTCTATGAGGGCTGGTATTCTGAAGAGGAAGAAGACCGCTCATAAACCAAACGTCGGTCGGTACCCCTATGGAGTGGATCTAGGGGACATTGCCGACGGAGAGGAAGGTAACATCTTATCGTTTTCATTGATTTAAGATGACTTACCTTCTGTGACTCATAATCATGTTTTATGTTCTAGGATTCTTTGAAGAGGGCGAACTTCCACCGGACCCTGTATTCCCCGGTTCTGAAAACATGGATAGCTTCATGCAGCAGATGTGTGACGCCATTCGTGACGGTTCCTTAGATGTCGAGGCAAACATTGACACCGAGCATGTGAGTAGTGTTGAGCCCGCCATTCCATGTTCAGGTATATCTACATCCGATGACACCCTCCTCGAGTAGTATTTAGAAGAGTTAAGGAATTCATGATTCATTATTCTTTTGTGCTTGGCTTTCTTTCAGACTACTTGAAGAACCCAAGCATGGATATTGAGGAAAAAGAATCTTCTGTTCCTGCTGCAGGTATTTCTAAGCTTTCCCTTCTTCCCCCATCTTCTTATACGTATATCCAACACTTAAAATTATTCTACAGATGTCGTAAGAGAGAAGCCAGTTAAGGATGATGTGGGTTTCGAGGAACAGTGGTGTGCCTCTGCACCGAGTTTCCCGGGACCCGACGCTGGATTATTAGCTGACATGCTGGTTGAGCAGGCCGCCAGAAGAACCGTGGGACCACCCTTCGAGAGTGATTCATTCACAGGTATATATCTGATTCCCTTCATTTTGCTTGATTTTTTGGCTAATGAAGGATTAATATTACAGCTCCCATTATTGAGACTGATTCAGTAACGATCCCTGGCATATCTAGTTTACCTCGGAGCGACGAACTTGCAGGTACACATACGATCTAGGACGTCATATTCCTTTTTTCATTTATCTGATTTTTTTTGACTAATAGAGGGGTGTAATCATAGGACCAGCCACTGGGACTGATACCCTTATGACTCCTGGCATTCCCGTTGCATCCGAGGACGATGGACTTGCAGGTATGCGTACGATCTTATCATCCCGATTTTCCTTATTTGTCCAAATTTTCATTTTGACTAATAAAGACGTATAACTCTAGGACCAGCCGTTGCGCCTGATACCACTATAGTGTTGGCCTTCTTGTTTTGATGATGGTTTAACAAACAATTTACTTCTAATGTTGTTTGTCTAGTATTTGTGTTTTTGTATTTATTCTAGGCAAACAACGTTGTTGGAGGTTGGATGGATTGTGCTTCAACGATCACATCAATAAGGAGGTTGGCGGAATGTCGGGTTGAAGCCCTTACAATTCAAAGTTAAAGATCAAGTTCAAGCTTCATCCGTAAGTGTACCAAGTCAAGCTAAATTGAAGATCAAGATTGCTTGGGTAATGTAGTTTTAGATTTTATATTATGTGTGTTATATACTCTAAGCTCAATATCTATACACACACATTTATTGGTTTCTTCGTATATATATATATTTATATATATACATACATGTGTTTTGAGTTTTTAAGATTATATATATGAAATTATATATTTCATATTTTCTATTGTGTTTTTGAAAACATTGCATAGAATATGCAATTTTGTGAAAATATTGTCTTATTAGTTTATAGACTTCAATATCAGTTTATACATGTTTTACTAAGTCTATACAATCATTTCATAAGGTTTCAAAATGTTGTTTGAGTCAAAATATCAAAATATCAATTTCCAGGTTTTCATGTTTTTGAACATATTTGCAAAATGATGATATTTTTCATTTGGGAAGTCCTTTTTCGAAACCAGTCATTGTAGCATGTTTATTATCATGTCTACAATCATTCCCCAAAGTTTTATATTTTTTGGAATTTATTTGATATTTTTAAACAGGGTTTTAAAATCAGAAAAACAGTTTTCATAAACAGATTTTCATATGTCAGTATTCGGTCGACCGAACCGGTCGACCGCTTATTTGTTTTCGCCGTCAGCATGCGACAGAGAGTCTGTCGGTCGACCGGTCCGATCGACCGAAGAGCTCCATCGGTCGACCGCTGGAATTTCCGGTCGAACGACGAGCGTCCAGAACAGTTTCTCAGTGCTTTACGTTCTTCGCGGTCGACCACGAATATTTTCGGTCGACCGCCATTATGACCGTTGCTTTTCTAACGGCTATTTCCTGAGCTGTTTGCTGGGGGCTTTTCTGTCATTTGTTTTGGGTTTTGGCTGAGATTCTTAGAGGGTATAAATACCCCTTTGCTGATCTCTTCTTTAACTAATGAAAAGAAGTTTTTAACAAGGGTTTTAAAAAGGAGTTTAAGTGTGGTTTTACTGTTTGTTTAAAGTTTGGTTTTTGTTTACAAAGGAGGAAGCTTCACTGCAGATTGAGGGATTCTTTCTCAATCTTCTTCATCATCTTCTTTGTGTTTTAGAGAAGTTTTTCTAAACTCAAACTCTAGCTTTACATTTATATACTTGTTTGATTATCATTGCTCTTAAGCTAGATTTTATAATTGAGTTTAGTTAAATTGATTTTATTTACTCATTGTTACACACACCCACATTGAGCTTTTAGTATTTACATACATAGTATAGTTGGGTGGTGAGAGTTTGTAACTTTGAATTGTGCTTAATTGAGTTCTCATCTATTGAAGAGAACAAATTTATATTTGTTACATTATGAGTGTTGTATGGTTTTCGGTGAGCTAGAAAACCGAGTGTGTTGTGAAGTTTTCGGTGAACTAGAAAACCGAGTGTGAGGAGTGACGTTGATCGGTGAGCATTGAAAACCGATACTGTGAGGTGTAAACGTTGTTCGGGTGAGCGTAGAAAACCCGGTTGTGATAGTGGATTTCTCTCCGGGAGTGGGGAGCGGAGACGTAGGACGGAAGGTCCAAACTCCGTGATCATATCTTGTGTTTGAGTGTGCTTTGGCGTTTATTCATACTTGTGTTTATATTTCTTATCGCCATTGTCATTAGCTCATTATTTATATGATCCACTATCTAGTTTAATTTGTTTACCCCTTGTATTAGTTTCATATCCTTGCATATATCACATTGCCTATATATCTTTGTTAGGATATATTTTATTGTTCATATTGCTTATCCTAGTTCACATATCATGTTGTATTTCATACTTGTTAGGATAACTTGTTAATTAGTTTTAATTGGCATTTAATCGGATTAGATTAGCATAAGACCCTAATCACCCCCCCTCTAGGGTCTAACAATTGGTATCAGAGCTTGGTGCTCTTT
>BQKN01062973.1:155302-206504 GCA_022839385.1 Asparagus kiusianus
ATATAACACATTATAATTTTTTATAATGTGTTATAATCCAATTTAGGTGAATAAAAAACTAACGTTATCCCTAGACTTCCGTCCAATAATTACATCCAATTCTTTGGACTTATAATATATGATATACGACTCAGATTTGGGCAGGAGACGAAGTTTTCTCCCGAAAATGAGCGTTTATTTTATATTATAAAAAAATTGGTACTAAAATTCGTAATTATTGGATCTGTCCTTCTCGGACTGGTTAGGAATATAGTAGTGCATACATTCAACTTTGTATACTTTGTATATTTTCATTCTTGAAAGTTTTGGCAGTACGTATTCGTTGTTCTCCGTGTACAATAAGTGTATGTTGTTATGCGTTTCAAGTTATTGCTGATACGCATAATAACATCCACACAGTGTACAGGGAGAACAGCGGGTAGGTGCTGCCGAAATTTTTAAGAAATGAAAATTTACAAAGTATAGGAAGTTGGATGTAAGCACTACTATATTCTTAATGGATAGAAGCCTTCCTATGACAGCCGCTAGATTGATGTAATTAGTTTCTACCTACATTCATATATATTTTATGTAGATAAATATTCATATTGTTAAATGATATGTGAACATATGTTTGATGTGTGTTGAATGTACAAGAGTTATGGATGTACTAGTATTTGTGAGATTAATCATAGTTAATAATTATATATAATTTACAGATGAGGATAATTCCTGACAAATCATGGATAGATATCCCACGGCTTGATAGATTTCGTGACACGCGATACAAGGAGGGATGTGACGCCTTCATGCGTTATGCTGAAATGAATCCGAAAAATTTAGAAAGTGGTGCTATGTATTGTCCTTGTTGTAGGTGTAGGAATATGAAGCTGCTGAATAAGAATGATATACGGATCCACCTAATAACATCAGGTTTTGATGAAAATTATAAATATTGGAACTATCATGGGGAAGATCCAATAACTGAAGATGAGGATCCAAATGTGCATGTTGGTACGTCCGGTGGCCAACGGATAGATGACACAATAACGATGTTGAATGATATTTTTCCTCGACCTACAGAATATGATGTCGATAATGATATCGGAGATAAAAGTGAAGATGATATCGAAGTTGAACCTGAAGAGGTAGGAGATGTCGAAAGTGTCAAAAATTTTGATGATATGCATTCCTCTGGGGAAATAAAGCGAATAATGGAGCTACTAGAAGATAGTGAAAAGGACTTATATGATGGATGTACCGAGTACTCTAAATTTTTATTTATGCTAAAACTCCTACATATTAAGACACTTAGCGGCATGTCAGATAAATATTTTGAAATTCTCCTTAATTTGCTTCGGACGGTAATTCCTGGAGGAGAGAATAGCATACCCCAAACAACTTATCAAGCTGAGAAGATTGTCTCCGCTCTGGGTCTTAATTATAATAAGATTGATGCATGTCCGAATGATTGTATTTTGTACCACAAAGCCAATAAAGACCTTCAAGAGTGTACGACATGTGGAGTTTCTAGGTGGAAGCAACACACAAATTCTTCAACAAGGATTACAATAGAGACAGATGTAACGTCGAAGAAAATTCCTGCCAAGGTGCTTCGACATTTTCCATTGGCTCCTAGATTGCGAAGATTGTACATGAACAAAGACACAGCAAAGAACATGAGGTGGCACAAGGAAGATCGAGTAAATGATGGCAAAGTGAGACATCCTACTGATGCTTTAGCTTGGAAGCATGTGGATAAAACTTATCCTCGTTTTGCCGAAGATTGCAGAAATGTAAGACTGGGTCTATCTAGCGATGGATTCAATCTATTTGGGGTAATGAGCTCTGGTTGGTCTACGTGGCCAGTTATATTAATACTATATAATTTACCTCCATTGCTTTGTATGAAACAGCCGTTTATGATACTTTCATTACTGATACCCGGTAAGCACGCTCCAGATAATGATATTGATATCAACTTAGAGCCTCTAATTGATGACCTGAAACAATTATGGTCTGAGGGTATTTTAGCATATGATGCTCATTTAAAAGAGTCGTTTAGATTACGTGCTATTCTATTGTGGACGATTAATGATTTTTCAGCTTATGCTAATCTGTCCAGGTACTCTACGAAGGGCAAGTGTGCTTGTCCTGCATGTGGTCCGGAATTTGAAGCTCTTCGACTACCACATAGCCGAAAGAGTTGTTATTGGTTTAATCGTCGGTGGTTGCCCTTGAGTCATAAGTACAGAAGCAAATCAAATATGTTTGATGGCACAATTGAGAAGAGAATGAAGCCGCGTCAGCTGATAGGTAATGAGATCGTAAAATTACTTGAGGGATTTCCAAAAGTTAGGTTTGGAAAAAATCGATATTCTAAATTCAACCCGATTGGAGTAAGAGATTCCTTAAAGTCAAAAAAGTCGTTGAAGCGAAAGCGGAAGGTCCAAAAAATGCAAGTTGAGAACGAAGCCGAAAAATTACCTAGAGGATGGACTAAATTTAGTATCTTCTTTCAGCTACCTTATTGGCAAAATCTTAAAATCCGACACAATTTAGATGTCATGCATATTGAGAAAAATATATGTGATAACATAGTGTCAACTCTCCTACAAGATGCAAACAAGTCGAAGGATGACCTACGGGCGCGTCAAGACCTGACTGCTTTGAATATTCGGAATGATTTACAAGCTCAAGATGTTGGTCTTAAAAAATTAAAGTTACCTCCATCTCGTGTTACAATGTCAACTGAGCAAATGCATCGATTTTGTGAAATTCTCAAATCGGTAAAGTCGCCGGATGGTTACTCTGCTAACATATCAAATAATGTCCAGGTGCAAGAGAGAAAACTCTTAGGTCTGAAGACCCATGATTATCACGTTCTTCTCCATCAACTACTCCCAGTTACAGTGCGTAATAATATGGATAAAGAAGCGTCGAAGATTATTATTGAGTATTGTGGATTCTTCAGAAAATTGTGCTCTAAAGTCATAGATGTAGATGAATTAAAAAAGCTTGAAGCCGATGTTCGAGTTACGCTATGCAATATGGAAGTAATATTCCCTCCTTCATTTTTTACAATTATGGTCCATCTTACCTAGCATCTTGCAAGAGAGGCTAGAATCGCCGGTCCTGTAACTTATCGTTGGATGTATCTGATTGAAAGGTAATTTACGTTTTTTGTTACATTCATTAAATATATATATGCATTTTTAAAAATATCATGCTAATGATTACCTCTTCGTATAATTTTAAGATACTTAGGCTCCATGAAACACAATGTTCGCAATCGAGCTCGTCCCGAGGGATCGATAGCTGAAGGATATGTGGCTAACGAATGCTTTGTGTTTGCCTCATGTTACATGCATAAGAAAAAAACTACATCTCAAGTTGATGATAAGGAGAGGAATCATGAAAAATATCCGAGATGTCTCTTAGATCAAATTCATGCATATGTGTTGGAAAACCTTGATATGTTCGAAGACTATCGAAGGTAACAAATAAAATCAGTAATATAGATGAGAAGTATTCATTTTACATATAGTTTATCAATAAAACTTATATATTGTTTATATAGGCGACATCTGGAGAAGCTTAAGAATGAAATAACCAGTAGGAATGCAGCGCATAATATTCAGAAAAGACATAAGAAAGAATTTTCTGACTGGTTCAGATTTGATGTAAGTGTTTTACAATTAATTGTTGAATATTCATGATATACCATCACCTAAATATTCTCAAATTATTTGGCGTAGGTTGAAAAATCACTTCTTGATGGCACTACATTATCAGATGAAATTATTTTCCATGCACAACGTCCTTATCACGAAGTGAGACGTTATAATGAGCATTTGGTCAATGGATATAAATTTCGAACGCTAGAGACCGATGATAGGAGGGTAACCCAGAACAGTGAGGTTATGGGTTTATTTGCTCAAGAATGTTTTTCAAGTATAAGAGATCAGAACCCAATTCAAGCTGACATACTATATTATGGCCAAGTAGAAGATATTGTTAAGGTAATTTACGGGTTTGGTAAACCAAAACAATATAGTTACACGATGTTCAAGGTTCGGTGGTGTCCTGCAAAAAAGCAAAAGGATCATTATGGATTTACACTAGTTAATCTCCATCGAGAAGTATATACAGATGAGAAATTCATTTTCACAGAACAAGCTGATCAGTGCTTTTATGTGAAAGATCCGAATATCATGTCTGATTGGGTGGTTTTGTACAAAGAGCCAAGATCTCTTGTTCTTCCGAATAACAATGAAAAAATATTGAAGAAAGTGAAGATAATTATAGTGAACCAATTGGGGCATCTGATGACGTTTGGCAAGAATTCTCTCACACACAGAATGTGACCCTTGATTTTGGTATGAACTATATATGTTACATTGCCTTACCGATTTTCTGATTATCATATTAAAAACTATGAGGAAAATTGTATTTTCAGATGAGGAGGCTCTTCAGCTCGGGGGGTGATCGAAGACGAAGTATCACACCGGGCACCGGTGCTGATGATACACCACCATCTTCGGATGCAGGTATAAAAATTATTTCAATATTTTTTGTAAATTATTAGCTAGCAGAAAACTCATAGTGTTCATTTGTTACAGATGTGGGTTATTCATCACCTGGCCCCTCTGATGTAGCACCAGAACCATCCTCCGATGAAGGTATTCATTATTTAACATTACTGATAATGGTCTCCTGAAAATATATATTGATGATTCTCAATTCTTATGTAGGTGCTGCTTGGACCCCGACATACCCTTCGTATACATTCCACACTGACTTGCGTCCGAAGACGCAAGACTATCTCAGTTTACCCTTCCCTCCGGACTCTCATAAGTCCAAAGCTGACTCAATGAAGTTTTACTCACGTGCTACGAGAAAGTACGCGGAAATGCTTCCTATGTTGCAGATTAGGAAAAATGCTGCAGTCGCAGCAAAAGAAAGAGAGAAAGCGAATGGTAAATTGCATACAGTATTTTAACTATCTCCTTGCTTATTTTACCAATCCCAGAAATTTTAATTATAAACTGTAAGCTAGTGTAATTTTATTATAGTACATAGTGTTATTATATTATATGTAATCAGTAGTATAGTAGGGTATCACTGTATAAAATTTAGTTAGAATTCATGCATAATAGTCTTTTCAGATTTATAAATTTTATGATATATTATCTGGTTGTTATTATTGTAGGTGCTAAGCCAGATCGCATAGAGAGCCGACGTGGTGGAGATAAGCCTGAATCTAAACAACCACCAAGAGGAATGAGGGCGGTAATTCGGTGGAATAGTTATAATTTGCCCACTGGTCCTTGGTCGATAAGATTGAATGCAGACATTGGGGTTCTCGTGCGTAGAGCGACCATTATCAACCCTTATTTTCCCTTCTGAGAACTACCATGGACCGCGTACGAGGCGATATGGACTGAGCTTATGGTAACCGCATATTACTTTAGCTCTTCATTTATTAGTAATTAGTAATTGATATTAAATAATCCAAACTAAATGTGTATGTAAATCTACAGGAATGCTTCTGCCTTGAGGACTTCGAGGGGGCTTGGAATTATGTGTTTAATGTCAAGGTTGAATCAGTCCTCAAACAATGGAGGCATAAGATCAAACACTTTACTTATGACAGGTATGAGGAGGACTGACAGAGGTTTTTAAACCTCGATGACCGAGTTGACGAGCTTCATTTCACGACTCTCCTCATGTATTGGGACATCGATGCTACCAAGGTTAGTTTCATAAAAACTACTTTATAAATAAAAGATATTATTTCATTGCATATCTACTGAAATATTTTTTTTAAAGAATAAGTCCATGAAGGGGTCAGAGAATAGAAGGAAGAAGCTGTATGATCACTACTTGGGCGCACACTCCTATACCAATATGGAGGATGTTTATTGTCATGATACGGTATATGTCATTTAAAGCTTAAAATGATCTTAATGCTTAATATGATTATGAAATCTCATAAATGTATAATATGACAGGGAAAAGCAAAAATGCCGATACACTTGAAGTCAAAAGCGGCGTATGGTACTTTTCGTGATAGTTATAGGGTTGAGGAGAAGAATCAAGAAAAGATCAAGGCAAATCTCAATTTGGTGGTAAGACTTATATATATCTTAAGTAGCATTATTAACTCTATTTCGTTGAATATTACGAGAAAACTAGAGCACAAATAATATGATCTTTACCTTGAATTAACTATATATTTGTGATTTAGGCGGGATTTGAGACTGCATCTAAGGAGGCTGCATCAATGAGGTTGCCACAGGAGGGGGAACAAGGCGAGTCGGACCCTCATATGCTTTCTACAGAGGAGAACATCATTCTTACGCAGAACGTAATGGGACATAATAGGTATGGATGATAAAAGATCAATTCAATTTGAATGCTACGTTCCTATTTATATTTGTTTACATTATTGATTCAAAAGCAAAATCTAAATTTATTTCTCCTTAATAATAGGAGAAGAAGATATCCTCTGCATGATGTTGGAGCTTCACCCGACATAAGCATAAGATCATCCACAGTATCCTCCACGCTATCTATAACAACGAGAGCAGCCCCAAGCAGTTTTCAGGCCATGCCATTTATCGCACGCATCTCCGCGTACTTATTTGACAAGATTGATCCAGAACTGCATATTCAGGTGACTACTGAGATGACTAGAGTTGCGAGGACGGCCAACTCAATGGACGATCTCATGGGGTATGCTATGGAATATTTAGGCGGTGTGATTCCCCATAACGCATACGATGGAATCATACGGATCTTCAGAGTAGAGATATTAGAGGGAGCAGCACCCGTTCTCGTAACCGCGATAGAGATGCTATTGACGACGACGAGAGTTGAGGTTTTTTATTTATTTTAATGCAATAAACAGTTTTATTTGTTATAACATTATACTTTTATTCATGTTGTGTACCTTTTATCTTAATCATGTGTATTGTTAGTGAACATGTGGTTGGATGTATATATTGCTCCGAATTGATTGATGTATATTTTGGATTTGATGGTGGGATATGTGTATTGTGTATGATGAAATTGTTGGACATGTGCATTGGATGGTTTGATTATATTTGGTTATTAATGTAACTGTTATGAATTGTGGTTATATTTGGATGATCGGATGTAATCATGTAATTCTATAGGAAATTAAATTTTTTAAATAATTTTTTGCTGTAAAATTATCAAACTAGACGGAATTCCGTCTAGGTTGGTGCAACCTAGACGGAATTCCGTCTAGGTTGTTTTATTACAATCTAGATGGTTTTCCGTCTAGGTTGATTCAACCTAGACGGAAATCCGTCTAGGTTAACTTAACCTAGACGGTTTTTCGTCTAGGTTACCAAACTAGACGGAAAACCGCGGAAAACCGTCTAGTTTACCAACCTAGACGGAATTCCGTCTAGGTTGCCGAACTAGACGGTTTTCCGTCTAGTTAGGCAACCTAGACGGAAATTGCACAACCGTCTAGGTTGATTTCCGTCTAGATTGGTAATCTAGACGGAATTCCGTCTAGATTGCTCCAATCTAGATGGAATTATTCTAGACGGATCAAACTAGACAGATTTCTGTCTAGAGAAACCAATCTAGACAGAATACAGAGCAACCTAGACGAAAATTTTCGTCTAGATTGGTCATTTTTCTACTAGTGATGGCTTTCACCATGGGATTTAAAATCCATACGTTTTTTTAATATGGGTTGAGATTTCTAAAATGTTATTTGTTTCATTAATATTTTGGGATATGTAATCCTATAATTTGTATTTTGTTTGTTTCAAACTCAAACTGTACCATTATAAATTTTACAATTTGAAATCTAACCTAAATCCTCTCTCAAAGATGGGATTTCACAAATGCTATAATAATTAGTTTTTTATTATTTGGGTATTCAATATCCCAAAATTTATTTTCAATCAAACAAAGGTTATGGAATCCATAAACTCAAAAAACCCCATTTTTTCAATCTAGAATTTGTAATACACCATATATCCCAAAAAAAAAGTTGAAACAAACACCCCCTAATGGGATATTGAGCCGTTGCTTAATGTTGATCCCTGGATGGAGCATTCAGGGTTTGCACAATGATGGCCTTTGAGCTCACATTAATGCCTTCCACATTTGTCCAAAGTATGCGGAAGATACCTATTGCATCTCTTATTATATTTTCTGAAGAGCTTAAAGGAAAAACGGTAGAAAACAGGTTTGGAACCATAAAACATTTGTTTGGTTTGCAAAATGTAACTTTAAAAAGTGGTTATTGTGTGGTCCCTACTCAAATGATCATATTACCATAGGTAAAGTTACCTCTTTAAAAAGAGAAAAAAACAAAAAAAAAAACAAACAAACAACAAATTGTTATGATCAATATATTTTATTAAGAAGTTCTTTAATCCAATAAATTAACAAACTATTGATTTTTAAAAATAAACATGTTGAACGAAATTTCACAAACCATCACATAGCTAGTATGAAATTTTGTCGGATATCACCTAAGATAGTGCAACCATAATGTTCATTGCAACCACTATATATTCACTATTACTAGATAAAAATAAACTACAAGGATGTCACTAATACTTGACATCAATATATAATAGATATCATTGCACCAAAAAAGATAAATAAATATTTGCACCTTGCAAGAAGCCTTAGTTAATTGCTAAACACAACTAGCAAGGATGTCACTAACACTTGACATCAAAGTTTTGGTCCAAAAAAACATCACAAGATTAGTACATACATGCCTCAAACTACATAGGTACGTACCTATAGTTCTCACGACAAAATACTACAACATCACAACTAAAAATAATGTTTAGTCATCCAACCCACAACAAAAGCAAGTAAAATAAATCAAAGCCTACATTAAAGTTCAAATTCACCCAAATATTCAACAAAAGATATAATCTTCTATCCAAAATAACTCATCCCTAGCTTGAATCCTCATCATTATTATCCCCAACATTTCTATTATTGTCCAAGCGATACTTCAAGACATGGTCTTTCATCCAAGCCACTTGAGATTCCAATGGCTTCACTATGAATAGCCTAGCTTGCTTTTCATTATCATATAGATGATCGAGCGCATGATCCAATACATGTTGTGGGAATTCACGAAGAGAATATATGCTCTCGGCCAATTTTGCACTATTGTGTTGATTTCCCTCTTTAATTGCACATGTGATTTCTCCCACTTTCTCAAGAAAACTTGTCATCTCCTCAGAATCCTCATTTCGTACAAGACGATGTTTGTTTGCACGTGTTGATTTGTCAATCCTAACTTTAATTTTTTCATTTTTCATCTTGTTAGCTTTCGCCTTCGTGGATGATCCAACTTGAATAGGAGAGCTATTATTCTCAACGGGTAAGTCAAGATCAATTACCTCAATGGCTACTCCTTCAAAATTATAGTACGGATTCATTTTAAACTCTCTAGTTATGAAATCATCTCCGATAATTAGCTTCAAGTCATCATAGTGCTTCAAAGGGTTGTTCACGTAGTCCTTGAGTCTTGAATTTTTCTACAAAACAATAGGACATATAAGAAATATTTACACTAATTCCATGTTCAGTCAAAATAAAGCTAGTTGGTATATATAATTCACTATGCAATAGATGGAATGAGAAATATTATAAATATTGTCTAGTCTGAACTGCAGTAGCTGAAGATACGCACACACAATGTGTGTATTTGTAGCAGCTGCAGATACACATGTTGTGTGTATCTGCTACAGCAGTAGATACACACAACATGTCTATCTGCTATGTATCTACAGCAGATACACACAAATACTGTGTGTATCTGCTGTAGATACACAACATGTGTATAAAATGCAAATACACAGCGTGTGTATTTGCTGTGTATCTACAGCAGATACACACAAATACTGTGTGTATCTTCCATAGATGCACACAAAATTTGTGTGTATAAAATGTAGATACACACAACACATGCACATTATTTTTTATCATTATTATATATTTTAAAATTAAATCTAAAAGCAAAAAATTAAGAAATTATTACCCTTGCCCATGTGCTATAAACACTTGGATCAAGTGTTAATGTTCTTGTTTCTTCATCCAAACTGGCGCTACTGATTTCAAGTGTTATTGTGTCTAGATAACGATTCCGAAGAGTTCTATAGTGGTTTCCCACATTGTGCTTGGTAAATAACTGATGGAATTTTTCAGTACATGCATTAGCCGCATTATTGAATGCCTTAGACCGCATACTCTTATCACACTTTCCACCATTCCTAGCTTCATTGGCCAAGGAAGGAATGAGGAAATCACCAAGCTCATCATCCCATATGATGTTTCCAGCTTTCTTCACTTTCACAGTTTTATTAAGCTTTTTTGAAGGTGACGAAACTTTCTCATCTTGTTCACGAGCCACCCTCTTAGACCCGCCACTAGCTTCCGATGAGGGGATTTCAAATGATAATGATCTTGGCGTTGCACTCATGGGTGAACTTTGTGATCTCATTTGTGGCATTGGCGTACCATTAAAAATTGCATCCATGGTCCAGAAGCATAAGGAGGAGGCATCATACATGACATAGGATTTTGGAAAGAACCATATCCAGATGTTGGAGTTTGGAAAGAACCAAATGAGAATGGATTTTAGGGCATTCTTCCTGTAGGGCTATTATCATGAAGTGCGGCATTTGAATTTCCACTCTCTTGACTCTCTTGACTATCTCTATTTTGAGAATAAAATTTTGGATGGAGTGAGCCATTTTGATTCTCCATCCCTGCTTGCAAAAACATTGTCAAAAGAAAAAACAATTATCATCAAGTATCACAAATAGCAAAAATATATATATATTTTAAAATGATCAAATCCTACAAATCACAAGTTTAAAGTCTACATAAAGCAACACTACATACCACATTACATACATGTTGAAATGTTCAAATCCTACAAATCATAACAAAGTTTAAATTCCATAACATAGCACATTACAAACATTACATATAAATCTCGAAAAGGTGTCTCATACGTGACTCCTTTATGATGTTGATTACAATATTCAATCCACATTTCATATGCAATTTGATCTCTCCGTGACTTTCACTCTTCCTGCGTATCAAGTTGTTCTCGTTGAGTCATTTGTTGTGTAAAATCAATAATGGATGCATCTTCATTCAAGATATCTCCATCCTCCTCATTTACATGCATAAACTCATTCAAGAACTTATCATTCGGATCAATAATAGAAATATAATTATGTAAAATAGTACATACAATTACGATGTTTACTTGACTTGGGAAAGGGTGATAAGGTTTGGCAGAAAGAATCTTGAATCGATTTTTCAAGATTCCAAATGTGCATTCTATCTTACTACGAAGTGATGAATGCCGAAGATTGAATAACTCTCGACGATTGTTAGGAACTCTTCCACTGTGTTCTTTCAAGTAATATCGTATACCAAGATAAGGAGCAATAAATCCCGACATGGTTGGGTATCCAGCATCACAGAAATAATATTTTTCTACTACTGATGAAGTGCATTGTTATATTACATATAACCTACTAATATATTGACTAATTTATAATCTTAATCAAAGTTTTGTTTATGGCTTACCTTCGTAGACTCTCAAACCATTTGGTGGGGGCAAGGATAGTGCATCCTTAAGAATTGTGAAGTCATTTGCAGCTCCCTCCCAACCAGCCATCACATATGTGAATCGTTTATTTGGTGTTACTGTAGCCAAAACATTTTGTGTGATCCCTTTGCGTCCTCTAAATTTAGGAGCATCTTTAGTTAGCACTGTTGCATCTATGTGTGTTCTATCTATTAGACCAATACAATCCTGAATGAAAAAATATCTTTCAAGATCCTAATTAGTATCATCTCAATAGAATAGCTATAATTGTTTATAATTAATATAGGTAACTTACCTTGAAAAATGGAAACCATTGACTAGATTCCATAATTTCTGCCGGAGTTTTATTTAGGGCTTGTTTCATGAACCTATCCCGAAGACAAAAAATAGCTCCTAGAACTTTATTGAAATACCTGCTAATAGTCTCCCCGGAACGTATGAAGTTAATTTTGCAAGCCCTATTCTTGGCAGCCTTCCTGCTTTCTGAAGATGAACAGGAAGCCTTTGTAACGCGAAGTGGGAATGAGTTTCATTACAAATACCCGGATGCTTCCGAGCAATTAGCCAAGCAGGGGGTAACCAAAACCGTCCCTTCCAAGACATTAATAGAACTGGGAATTGTCACAACTCCCCCAACACCTGTAGCTGCAGAGAAGGTCCAACAAAAGGAGAAAGGGAAAGAGCCTTTACGCCAGGAAATCCAAAACCCGAAGCAGTCTCGATTCAATCATCCGATTGGGAGAGACAAACCGGGAAATGCAAGCTCTCCGCCCCATTTCAACATCATGGCGTAGTTAGCTAATATACCGGCTAGGATAACCCTATACGAACTGCTGCGTCTTTCAAAGGACACAAGGAAAGCATTACAAGAAGCCTTGAGCGACTCCGAAGCTTTCCTGACTCGAATCAAGCCATCTCCTGGAGAACCAGAGCCGTCAGTTCAACACTGCAATCTCGCGGCACACCATTTCCCCTGCATTTCCTTCACCAAAGAAGACATGCAGACGAAGAACTCAAAGCATGATCGACCTTTGTACTTCACCGGGCACATTGGCTCCAGCGTGGTCAACCGGATTCAAGTCGATCCGGGTTCCGCTGTCAGCATCATGCCGCTCCGATTGATGTATAATCTCGGAATACCGGCAAGTAAGCTAGCTTCTACGGGCACTACGATCTACGGATTCAACACCAACGGGTCCAGACCCTTGGGAAAGATTCGAATCAAATGCCAGATCGGGGACTTGAAGTCAGAAGTTACCTGTTACGTGATTAACACGGAAACATCCTATAACTTACTGTTGGGTCGACCTTGAATCCACGGTAATCTTATAGTCCCGTCAACTCTTCATCAGTGCCTCAAATATGTGGACACTAATAATGAAGTCAAGACGGTGGTCGTGAATAAACAACCGTTTAAGGGATTGGAGAACTATTTTACTGATTCCCTTCTATACGGTGCCGAATCCGATACTGAACCATCGGCCCAAGGAACTGACAGCGGGGATGAAGCTGATACCAAAGCTGGGTTTGATTATGATGGTGGTTTTGTACTTAACGACATTGTACCCATTGTAATCAATCTTGACGATGATGAATCATCGGAAAGTAGTTGTAACTGGCAACTTGCCGAAGAGACATCAATAAATGAAGATTTAGAGTACTCGTCGTGTCTTGATAATATCACTAAAGAACTGTATGATAATCCTGACTTGTATATGCCACTTCAATCATTTTGCATGACAAAAAAACAGGTACAGGATCCATTCGAAACGACGCTCATCATTCCTGCAAAGACATGAGGTGAAAAGGAAGTCGTCTACGGTAAAAGAAGGGAATCTCCGCCACTAGACCACTTCGTGGAAGAGGAAAGCGAGGATGATAAACCTGCCCCTCATCTATTTAGATATAACGCAAAAGCGTGTGATCTCATGGAGAAGTATGGATGTGACTTCACGCTCGGAGAAGGTCTTTGCTTTGGTCGAGGTCCGCGAGTTCCACCTCAAATGGCCTATGTACCAAAAGGGAAACCCGACGATTATTATCGTCACAGAAGAGGCTTAGGCTATATCTCCTTATCTGATGACGAATGTTGCTGGCAAGTTATCGATCAAATTGCTAACAAAACTAAAAACAGGTACTCTTCTAATTCTTCAGCTTGGGATTCCGACACTAGTCTTGGAGAAATGTTCAAAAAGCTAATGTCGAACATGGCTAGGTTGATCCTGCTACGAAAGAGGATGACGATCAAATGCCAACTTGGGAAGATCCTTAGGTTCATCACCTAAACATGATGTACGGTGATAGGTTTGAACAAAGGGAACCTCCTACCGAAGATCAAGTGATCCAAGTGAATATGGGTAACGAAGATAATCCGAAACCGATATTCATTAGCGATAGTCTTCCGCCGGAAGAGAAAGAAGAGTTAATCTCTCTTATCGGGGAATACATTGACGTGTTCGCCTGGAACTATGAAGACATGCCAGGACTCAATCCAAACATAGCAGTGCATCGTCATAATATTAACCCGGATGTCAAACCTATAAAACAACAACAAAGACGATTTTGTCTGCAGATTATGGAGGCAATCGAGGTAGAAGTTAAAAAGCTTATTGACTCGGGCTTCGTTAAGGAAGAGCAACATCCCGAGTGGCTTGCCAATATTGTCCCGGTCCTTAAGAAGAACGAGAAAATCAGGGTTTGTATTGACTTTAGAGACCTCAACGCTGCTTGCCAAAAAGATGATTTCCCCCTTCCCATCACAGATGTCATCATCGACAATACATGCGGGTTCGAGAGGATGTCTTTCATGGATGGTTTTTCTGGTTATAATCAAATAAAGATGCATCCATATGATGAAAAACATACTGCGTTCAGAACACCCCTCGGTGTTTTCTGCTACACGGTCATGCCCTTCGGGTTAAAGAATGCAGGTGCTACATATCAGAGAGCCATGTCAAAGATCTTTCAGGAGCATCTCCGAAAGACTGTCGAATGTTACGTAGATGACTTGGTCGTGAAATGTCATAATAAGAATGACCACATTAAAGACTTAAAGACCATGTTCGATATGATGCGGACCCATCTGTTGAAAATGAATCCCACCAAGTCTTTCCTCGGGATGTCTAGTGGTAAATTCCTTGGGTTCGTCGTCACCACCAAAGGTATTCACATCGACCCCGATAAAATAAAGGCAATTAATGAGTTACAACCTCCGAGAAACCTTAAGGAACTCAGAGGTTTACAAGGGAGGTTTGCGTATATCCGTCGGTTTATCTCGAACCTCTCAGGAAAATGCCAGCCATTCTCTAAGCTCACAAAGAAGGGCATGTCGTTCGTATGGGATGACGCTTGTCAAAAGGCATTCAAGAGTATTAAAGAATATCTCTCGAAACCTCCTGTACTCGTTGCACCGAAATCGGGCAAACCGTTCTTGATTTATGTCAAGGCGACGAGCCACTCATTAAGTGCACTACTCGCACAAGATGACGATAACGGTCACGAACAGGCAGTATATTACTTGAGTCGGACCTTGATAGGTGCCGAATCCCGATATCCCATGATCGAAAGAGAATGTCTCGCCTTGGTGTTCGCAATTCAGAAGATGCGGCATTATCTAGTTGGACAGACTATTTACGTTATCTCCAAAGTTAACCCAGTCCGAGTATTCATGACACAACCAGCTTTCATGAATTGGCGATTAGCAAAATGGGCCTTGCTCTTGTCCCAATACGACTTACATTTTAAACAACAGAAGTCAGTAAAAGGATAGGTCAATTATGATCTCCTGGCAGCTAATCCAACTACAGATACCGCCGAGATATATGACGACCTACCTGATGAAACCCACGAAGTCAACGTAACTTCCCATCAACAGGTATGGAGTTTGTATTTTGATGGTGCTTCTCGGGCAGCTAATATGGCAGGTGCTCCTGGATGTTCTAAGGTTTCCTCTGGAGTTGGAGTTGTGTTAGTTTCCCTAGGAAAATATGTGATGCCTCGAGCATACTCGTTAACCGAGCCATGCTCAAATAATATAGCCGAATATAATGCGCTGATCATAGGACTCAATTTCGCTAAAGAACTGGGGGTTGAGCATCTCGAAGCTTTCGATGATTCTCAGCTAATAGTCAAGCAAGTCCAAGGGGAGTATGAAGTCCGAAGTTAGGATTTAATACCATATCATAAGATGGCAGTGGAAATAGCAGAATCATTTGAAGGGTTCTTCATCGAACACGTTCCGCGATTACAAAACACCTACGCAGATGCATTAGCAGCATTAGCCGTATCTCTGGCACAGCCTCCCGGAACGGAATAGTTTGTTACGGTAAGAACTCACCAGCTCTTAGTGCCACTCTACGATGAGGATGACAAAGAAGAAGAGGTTCAAGAGGTGTACGCAACTCAGGTCGAGTTCGAACCCCAAGATTGGCATTTCCCCATCATCGACTATGTCTTGCATGGAATCTTACCAGAAGATGTGAAGGAAAGGGATTCAATTCGACGAAGAGCGTCGAGGTTTTATTATAACACAGAGAGTCGAACGCTATACCGCAGGGGGTATGATGGCTTGCTGTTACGTTGCTTATCGACTAAAGAAGCTGAAGAAGTCCGTAGGGAGGCACACGAAGGAGTTTGTGGTGCGCACCAACCCGGCCCCAAGCTTTACGACCGCATCAAAAGAATGGGATATTTTTGGCCTCTTATGATGAGTGAATCAATAGCATATGCCCGAAAGTATCACGCATGTCAAGTACACGCGAATTATATGCACCAACCTCCGGAGCATCTGCATCCTTCGGTTATGTCATGGCCGTTCGAGACTTAGGGAATAGATATTGTTGGTCCTATAAATCCCCCTTCGGTCAAAGGTGATCGATTCATCCTGGCAATTACTGACTATTTCTCCAAATGGGCCGAAGCCATTCCGCTCAGAGAAGTTAAGACCAGTAACGTCATTGCATTCATCAAACACCATATTATCTACTGGCATGGTGTTCCAAGACGAATCATACATGACAACGGTCCTCAATTTGTCAGCAACGCCTTCATTAGGTTTTACGAGAAGTTCAAAATTCAGGACATTTCGTCGACAGCTTACAATCCCACAGCGAATGGATTGGCTGAAGCCTTCAATAAAACGATCATAAAATTGTTATCAAAACTCGTGAAAAATAATAAGCGAGATTGGGATGACAAACTTGGTGCGACTCTATGGGCCTATAGTACTACGGTACGTACACCGACTGGCGCGACCCCGTATTCCTTGGTGTACGGGTGTGAAGCCGTCCTCCCGTTGGAGATACAGATCCCGTCTCTTCGAATCGCTCTCGCAACCCAGATGATGACCAAAGAACAACATCAGAAACGTCTCGAAGAACTCGAGATGCTCGATGAAAAGCGCCTAGAAGCTCAACAGCATATTGAGTTTTACCAAGCCAGAATTTCTCAAGCTTTTGACAAGAAGGTCCGACAACGGAGTTTTAAAGAAGGAGATTTGTTCTTAACTGAAAGACGGCCTATGATCCTTAACTCTAAGAAGAAAGGAAAATTTGAACCCAAATGGGAAGGACCATTCGTCGTAGAGACGGTCTACTCGAATGGTGCATATCGCCTAGTTACCAAGGATGGTGACCGGCTCATGATGCCAATAAATGGTAAGTTCCTGAAAAAATACTATCCTTAGTACCTTCAGGATAACCAATGTATCGGGAAGTTCTCAGAAGAATCCCACATATGGTATTCTTAGGGATAACCCAATCACTATAAAAGTGATAAATAAGAGATTTACATTTAAACTCTAGATGCCAGAATGTTTCCTTTTATTGTTATCAAGTCCTCTGACTCTCATGAATTCTTTGTGAGACGAAATTCAATCTTTTGACAGGTTAGTGTTTCCTCATAAAATCCCCCACTGATCAAGTCAATTGATGGTGGGCCCACCAAATTTCTATCCGCCACTTCATGGCAATTTTCAAAACTCGACGTGTTAAGTCCTGATCACTTAACATCAATATCCTCCATCGAGTGGCTAGTACAAACCAATATTTCTACTGCTATTTGTATTCCACTCCCTTTGCTTCCAGGTCAAACCTATAAAAGTTAGGACCAAAGCCAGATTCCCCTCTCGATTCCTTCCATGAACAAGAGGTTCACTTTCAAATTGAGCAGTCAAACCTATAAAAGTTAGGATTGCCTCCAACTCTACTTAGTCAAACCTGCATATAGTTAGGACTAAGTTTGAATTATCTCTTTCGATAAACGAAAACCTTTCATCTTTTCCTTTTTCAGCCAAACCTATAAAAGTTAGGGTCGAAATTGGAATTTCCCTTCAATAAATGAAGAACTCTTTTGGATCAAGCAACCAGTCCTATGAAAGTTAGGGTTACTTGAATCTCTCCGATTCTCAGAGTGGAGACCCACTCTTAGTCTCATCTTTTCGGATTCTGGGGGTGGAGATCCCACCTCGAGTTTCCCTTTCCTACTGAAGATAGAATATAAAATTCTTCCTCTTCGGTGCTGGGAGATAGAATATAAAATTCTTCCTCTTTCATCTTTTGGTCCGTCTTTACCCTGAGAAAAGACACAATTTTCAACCTCAAATCCGTACATTCTATGTGCGGGGAACTCTATCTCGACTCCTAAATAGAGATAAGCCTATGCCTAATACGCGTTGCCGATTTAGTCTTTCGCCGATTGAAAAAGACACCAGAATTTAAGTCTGGGGAAGTTTATCCCGAATCCTAAGTAGGGATAAGTCAATGCCTAACATGCGTTGCTGGGTGCCTTTTCCCATAAGAAATGGTGAAGTCTATGTATTCAAAGTCATAGCATCAAGTCTAAGAGAAGCAATTCTTTTAGCACAACGTTCCATGTGAGACAGGTTTTAGAATTCACATGCTAGCCCGATTCAAACGGTAATCGGTAAAGGCACATCAAACCCGTTGAAGGCTGGGGGTTTGCCAAAAATCCTAAAGTCTATGTCTAACACACATTGCCGGTTTAGTCTTTCACCGATTGAAAAAGACACCAAAATTTAAGTCTGGGGAAGTTTATCCCGAATCCTAAGAAGGGATAAGTCATCGCCTAATACACGTTGCTGGGTGCCTTTTCCCATAAGAAATGGTGAAGTCTATGTATTCGAAATCATAGCATCAAGTCTAAGAGGAGTAATTCTTTTAGCACAACGTTACATGTGAGACGGACTTTAAAAATTCACATGCTAGCCCGATTCAAACGGTAATCGATAAAGGCACGTCAAACCCGTTGACAGCTGGGGGTTTGCCAAAAATCCTGTAAACATTATGTCCAATGGGTTCACAATCAATAAAGAAATACCATAATGAAATCAAGTGCTGAGTCTCTATTAATAAGATTAAGTCAAAGCATACAATAGAAAAATCATCAGCCCGAAGGCAGTCGTTGATTAAGAACATGAGACTCTATCATGGAAAGCCTATCTGTATAACTCTGCTCAAGTTCTGCTTGTAGATCAGCTCGAACAGATTCTTCGGAACTGCTCAAGACCTTCCTGGCTTCATTCTTCAGCTTCATCAATTTCTCCTGTGTAGATCCTAGCTTCTCAAGTGTCTGTTCACGGGAGCCCTCTAATCCAGCCAGCTCTTCTGCAATGATAGCACCAGACTCCTCGGCATGCTTCAAGGCTTTCTTCAACCTATCCATTTCCTGGCGGTTGGAATCCAAAGAACTGAGTAACTCGGCTCTATCCGTGTCCTTTCTCGCAAGAGTAGCCATCAACTACGTAATAGAGCTCTCATGTGACTGAAGTTCATTACCGATGGAAGATCTCATATCACGCTATTGTGACAACCTATGCTCCAACTGAGAGGACACGAAAGAAGAAGCTCCACTAGCCTTTAGCTCCTCCAACTCTCGGAGTCTAGGCTCCAACACAACAAAATCGGCATTAAGAGAGTCAGTCAACTCTGGATACCCCTCTTCTCTGATCATCGTCATGTAGCGAGAAAAAGAACGCCTGAACTGATCGATACAATATCCCCGATGAAGAAGTTTCTCGATCATGCCGTTAAAAAGATGACAAAGAGACCGAGATCTGTGCGAAAGATGTCTTTGTTGGGATCGGTATCGGTCAAAAGAGCGAGGACACGCTCATATAGGGATGGTGGAGATCCTGTGAGCAATGATATGAAAAAGTAAGAAACCCATCAAACGTGATAAATTTAATTTAAAGCGAATTGCAAGCATACCCATACCAACAGAAGTTCCCGCAGACTGAAGTCTGACGATCGGCTCCGTTAGTCTAGTGTCAACGGACTCTGAGATAACCGCAGGGGTCGTCGTGGAGGGTATATCGACCTCGGTAGGGAAATCGGCAGTGCCTCTCGGTTGTGACGGGGGAACACTACTGTTAGGAAAGATAGCAGCCCCAGCAACTGTAGTCGCATCGGTCATAACGACCGGTCCTATAGTTACACTTCTTTATTAGTCAAATAGAAATTTAGACAAATAAAGAGGATCATGATGATAAGATTATCTGCATACCTGCAAGTCCATCATCCTCAGGTAAATGGGAAATGCCAGGAGTCATAAGAGTATCAGTCCCGATAGTTGGTCCTATGATTATACTCTTTCGTTAGTCAAAAAGTCAGACAAATGAAAAGGAGCACAGCGATCCATATTATATGCATACCTGTGGGTTTATCACCCCGGGGAAAGCTAGAAATGCCAGGAATCATGACTGAATCAGTCCCAATGACCGGTACTGTGATGAAAATTCGTTATTAGTCAGATAAAAGATCGGGCAAGACGAAAGGAATTATATGTATACCTGTGGACGAATCACTCTCAAAGGGTGGTCCTGCAGTCTCTTTTGTAGCCTGCTCAGCCAGCATATCGACCAATAGTCTGATATCGGACCCTGAGAAACTCGGTGCTGAGGCATACCCTTGTTCCTCAAGACCAGTATCATGAAAGGCTTCATCTTCAGCTGGTCTCTCTAATGTGGCTTCTGCAGAATAATTTAAATGTTGGATATATACAAAAAAAATGGGAAAAGAAAAGCTCAGATGTACCTGCAGTGGTAGCATCAGATTCTTTCGCTCTAATATCCATACTTGGATTCTTCAAATTATCTGAAAGAAACCGAAGCACAGAAATAATTAAAGGAGAGGTAAATCCTGAATTCCTTAACTCTTCCAAAAGATACTCGAACAGGGGAGCATCGGATTTAGGTATACCTGAAGGTAGAACCGTCGGCTCAACACTATTAACTTGATCCGCAACCATGTTCATATCAACATCCATCGGTTCGTCATGAATGGCATCACACATCTGCTGCATGAAGCTGTCCAGACAATCAGAATCAGGGAATACGGAATCATTGGAAGTTCGCCTTCTTCATGGTCTCCTGAAACATGAAACATAATCAAGCTTCAACGAATCCAAAAAGGCGAGTCATTTTAAAGCAATAAGGTATTACCTTCCTCTCCACTGGCGCAGCCTCCTAACTCCACTCTGTAAGGGCGCCGACCAACATGTGGTTTATGAGCGGTTTTCTTCCGTTTCGGAACATTAACCCTCACAGAACCAAAGGGCCGTTCATGTATGAACTTGCTACGTATCTCAACCTGTGCAAGAGCTTTGCCGCCAGATCGGGATCTCGTACAGCGAGAAGCGAGCGACTCATGCTCATCGTCCGCTCTACCTGGGATGATAAGAATCATCTTGTTAGGATAAGTGAATAAGACCTTTTGCTTTGGTTTTTGAAGAGCCAGTTGAGACATAGAAAGGATATGACGTTGACGCCGACAAAAGAAGGCAAGATCAGTTAATTCTGAAAAGAAAGAATCTGACAAACCTGCATTAGGTTCTTCTTTGTCAGTATTCGTGGCCACGTATTCCTCCTCAGAAGTCTCGTCCTCATCGCCGGTAGGAAGGAGCTCTTCATCATCCTCCATCCTATCTCTGCTCGAAAGGGAAGGTTTGGCAGGCTTCTTTCCCCGCTTCTTCAAAAGCTCGGCCCTACGGGTAGCCTGGATAGTGACCTGAGCCAAGTGCTCAGCCTGAAGCTCTGAAAGACTCCTCACGCCTAGGAACTCGTTAGCGGAAAGGAACCACTTGCAGCTAAGGAAAGTAAGCAGCGGCTTGCGCTTAGAGGGAGGAAGAGCAAAATAGGCTCCAGTACAGCCCACCATAGTCCAAAGCCATGCCCGAACGCCGTCAATAAGCCCTCCCTCAGTCTTCAAACCACGGCTCGGATTCCCAACGTATAGTTGGTCGTAGCCAAATTGACAAGAAAAATGGCACGGAAGATAAGGCTCTATGTGACAATGATTCTTCACCCGAAGAACAAGATACCCAACGCGGATGTTCACCAACCAACGGAAACAACCAGCGTCAAGGATAGTCCGACCAGCTCTGGGTTTCTCCTCATCAATCAAAACATCACCATAACGACCCGAGAAGTGAGGAAAACACTTGAAGAATTCCCAGCCCTTACGAACTTGAAGCTCTCATTGTATATCGGTGAACGTTTTCCCGAGCCACCTACTATTTTCCAACAACTGCACGAAAGGAACAGGGACATCAACAGTACTGGGTGCCGACATCAAGTCAGGATGATGAAGAATGAGCCACGCCATCAGGTACGTATACGGAAGCTCGACCTTTACACAAATAAGCTCTGTCGACGGTTCAGGGCCGATCTGCGCAAAACCATCAACCAAATACCTGAGCTCACAATAGATGCCAGCAACCATTGCTGGAAGTAGAGAAAGCTCCCTCCCATAAGCTAGCTGAACAGCGGGGAAGAGCACCTCGAGGGGTAAAGCGTCCGAAAGCTGATATGGAACGACGCACTTCTTCAACCAGAGGGCAAGATAGCCTGCAAGCAGGGTCCTGGGCTCAATGGACTTCTGTGCATGACAGAGGAATGTTCGGAACTTCGTCCCTGCAGGAAAAGCTCCCTCAGCACTGGCGGTAGTGTAGGAACAAGCTTCGGCCTTTTTCATCAACTCGTTAGCGGCGGAGGGTGTTAAAACATCTAATTCACGAATAGGCTCGCCCGAATTACCCTCCAAATTCTGGAATAAATAAACAGCAAATTGCTTCAAGCTGATCTGCCTCTTCCTCTTCGCTCGAGGGGTAACCTTGATTAGAGAAGTATGGTAATGGCTTGTGAGGTCCCAAAGAGTATCGTACATATCGGGAGTATCCTTCTTCAACCACTCCAACTGCAGGTTCGAAGGAAAATACTCCTGGTATGGACAGTCCCCCATGGGAAGGCCAGAAACATGGTGTATCTCGTGCAAAGCCAGCTCTAACTCTCCACCGCTGGTTAAAAAAGTGTTACTATCAGGGATATATGTCTCTAACAATGCCAAGAAGTAACGGCAGCTGACTGGGAATCCGTACATAGTGGCTCGTATAGGGGCGTACAACCCACTGCTCTTCAGATCTCTCTCCTAACGACCTAAGACATAACCGGTCATACGGGTCCACCATCCCTTGGGTGGTGAGTAAGCCCAACCAAAACACCTGAACTCTGGTGGAGGTAACTTCCTCCCAAGTGTAGCCAGGCGGTTCTTCACAGTAGGAGCAGCTGCCGACATCTCGCCTGGGGGTGTAGTATCAAGACCTAGGATCCCTGGTCAAAGACCGCGGATATAATGATGCCCGTTGGAGCCTGGAGTCTTATGAGAGGAAATGTATCCACAGTGAACCCGGTCGCGATCTTCTGTAAGATTCCATGGCATTTGACGCCCTATGGCCTGCCCCTCCAAACGAGTAAAAGAGTGCTGACGGGGAATGGAAGGGATATAAAGGAGAGTTCCCTCGTCATTATTCAGCCAATGCTCATTATCCAGACTCAACCTGGCCGGATCCTCAACAGAATCCCCAAACAGATAGCTAGGCTTCTCTAAAGCCTGAGTAGAAATGGAGTCGGCGGTGAAAGAAGCATCTGTGATCAGCAGGCGTAAGGAATGACGTCCCCCTTCTCGTATCTAACGGCGGGATTCGTCGGAACGATTCCCATCAAACTGAGGAAAGGGATCAATGGCCTGCCTGACGGCGACAGAGGAGAAAACCTCCCCACTACAACCAGTAGTAGCATGAGGGGGAAGACTGGCCGTAGAGAACTCGACTGCAACAAAAACAAGAGTAAAGTCAGACAATTATCCATGAATTATGCAAGGATTAAATCCATCTCACAAGAAAGCAAAATAAGTCATCCACGGGGGCAAGTGGAGAGACGATTTTGAGTGTCCCACACTGGAAGAACGGTATGCGTCGTCACGTGAACAACGTGGTAACATATACCGACCTACAAAGTGTAAGACAACACAAAATCGCCCCAATATACCGGAAGACTTGAATTGGCCAAGCAAAACAACTCCGAAACCCTCGACCCCCACGAAGGAGGATGTCGGTTCTTCCCGAATGACCCGCGAAGGGGCCAAGCGAGGATACAGCAGAGCCACAAATATCCTGAAACCTCGATCCCTGCGAAGGAGGATGTCGGTTCTTCCCGAATGATCCGCAAAGGGATCAATCGGGGATATGTAAAGCATAAGTGCTCACCCCTGAAAGCAGATACCGCTGAAGAAGATGCTGCGGGAGCCTCCCTCTCACTATGCTGGGAAAGGGAGCGACTCCTATGAAATCGGGATCGGCGCGGAGACATGGAGAATCTGCAATAAAAATCAACGGATCAGATACAATAATAAATCTAAATGTACGATATTTAAAAGGAAAATTAAGAACCTTAACTAAAATCAATAGGATTTTATAGTTGAGGTCTAATTAAACCTATGAATTTCGTACATGCAAAGCCGTGAGTTCATATTGCGGTGTAAACCCTCATGATAAATTTTGGTGAAATACCCAAAATACCCCTCGTGTTCAAGGTTAAATTAGAGTCAAGGACATGCCCGAGTGGAATCATGATCATCATATTTGTTCATCTAACACCCCCAATACCCCATAATTTTGGTTAATTTTACAAATGAACCCTTTTGTAAAAACTTAGCCAATTTTGCATATAGACCCCTTCACAAATTTCGGTTTAATGACCACATACCCTTCTCAAAACTTTGGTCATGGTTTTGTGGTCTAAACTTTGGAAATTTCAGCCCTAAAATTTTAGTCTTTTTTTGCAAAAATACCCCTCAACAAATTTTGAGCAATTTTGCAAATAAATCCATCAACAATTTTTGGTCCTCTTGCATAAGGCACCCCTCAAATTTTCGACCAAATGGACATGCAATCCAAATCCTAATTTCAGTCCTTTATTACATAAACACCACCTCAAATCTCCGGCCAATTTTGCAAATAATCCCCCAAAAGATTTCGGCCCCATATTTGCACATAAAACCCTCAATAATTTGTGATTTTTTTGCATGAAACACCCTTCAAAGTTGTGGCCAAGTGAGTCTAAAATCCAAGCCTCAAAATTTCAGTCCCATTTTGCATAAAGGCCCCTACAAATTTCAGCCCTATTTTGCATAAAAAACCCTTCAAAATTTCGGTCATGTTATATTTCTTGCATAAAACCCCCCAAAACTTTGTGCATACACCAACCCATCATCAAACTCCTATCTTTTTCACAAAACCCAACTTATGAGAACAAAAGCTATGATCTTTGCATACAAATTCGTGGCATACCCTCATTACAAGCATAAAGTTTCAATCTTTATCAAAAATGAGAGAGTTTTTGAGGAGAAGCTTACCCAAATCAAGAGGCTTGAAAACCCAACTCCAAGAATTAAGACTTGAGCTTGAAGATGAAGAAAGAAACCCTAGATTGAGAGGAAGATTTTCGGCCAAGAGAGGGGCACAAGAATCCGAATTTTAGGTTTTTTAAAGAGGAGAGGTTAATGGGTTTTGGAGTTCTTAATGGAAGAGGAACAATGGTAAATGGATAAGAGGTGGGAGAAGAGAGAGTTTGAGAGGGAATGGGAATCTTTTTCAAATTTTAGAAAGAGGGGGAAAACAAAAGAGGAAACAAACAAAACAAAAAAGGGGTATATCTCAGTTCTTGAACCGAGACACCCAAGGGTGTCTCGGTTTTGGCCGAGACACCCCCAAGGGTGTCTCGGCCAAGGTTGAGACACCCTCGGGTGTCTCGACCCAATTTGAGCCCCCGGATCCCCTTTTCAAGCCTGTATTCGCCCGTTTTCGTCGATTGGTGGATATTTCGACAAAGTCAACACTAATCAATGTACAACGCTCAAAACCCTAGGGTCAACGCCGGTCAATGCGTAACCCTAGGTCAACGCTAGTCAACGCGTTGCGACCAAAAAGTCAACGTACGACGTTCAAAACCCTAAGGGTAACGCCGGTCAACGCGTAACCCTAGGTCAACGCTAGTCAACACGTTGCGACCAAAAAGTTAACGTACGACGTTCAAAACCCTAAGGGTAACGCCGGTCAACGTGTAACCCTAGGTCAACGCTAGTCAACGTGTTGCGATTAAAAGTCAACGCCAATCGGTGTGCTGCAATGAAAGAGCCAAGGTGACAGAGATAGTCAGTTCAAAGTCAACTCGACGATGCGAGCCAAACTCAACCCATCAGTTTTAGATTTGAGACTTCGACGACGGCCAGCCGATAAACGCAGTGCCGAAAGAACTTCAGCTATTCGTCAAAGCATCGAATAGATTAAAAATCGAAGGAGTCAAGAATCAAAGTTAACTACAGGTCCCTTATACCAATCGAAGGCTGGACCAATCACATCCAAAGTATTCCAGCCTCTGCTATAAAAGAAACGAGTCTGGAACGCTTTGGAGGGGGTATCTGTAGGCATCGAAAACTGCCTATAGGTCTCCACGAACAGCTCAGCATTAAGGAAAGATAATGAACATCACTATCTAAGTCACAGAGGCTTAATCGATGTCGACGAATGGTTGAAGTGAATCGACGGACTACGCAAAGCAACGGAATTTCGGAATAACGAAGATACGGAATGATTGGGAGCCCCGTGACGTTAACAAAAGGCGCAATACCCTTCATGTCTCATTTATTCCATGGACGATTTAATAATTGGATCTTATAGAATTCCTCGTCGGCTTTCCAACGCACTTTGAATCACTCAAATCCGAGTTCAGACGAAGAATTTACGACGGAAACAATCAAACAGGCATAACAGAGTGTCTCAGGCTGAACTGGGACACCCGAGGTGTCTCGGCACGAGCGAGACACCCTAGGGTGTCTCGGCCCTGGTTAAGACACCCAAGGGTGTCTCTAACCTGATTTTGTCCCGTGCCTATAAATACAAGACCTGGAGCCTCATTTTTTTTAGATCTGGAATTTTGGAGAATTGGCGAAGCCCTGCCGGACCGAAGAGTGATCGAGTTCTTCAACACAAGGGAGAGATTCGTCAGATCTGCATTCACCCACGTCCGTTCCTTAGGATTATCCCATTGCGGTAATCCTAAGAAGAGTAATTATCTCGCCGTTGCCGAGATAAGCGCTTCTGCTTCTAGATTCCTTCGCGAATCGACGGAGTTCTGCATCTGATCTGATTGTCAGGTAGTCCACGGATATCGACGTCCCCGTCACCGGCTAAAGACCCATGCAAGCAAGAGACGACGAACGGATCTTGCGTTATTTTCGAAAAGTTGTAATCTTTCATTCTTTTTCTTATTGAATATTTTGAATTCTTTGTAAGCAAATTTTATTATAATGAGTTCGACAATGAAGACAACTTTTACCGAAAACAATATTGTCACACGAATAACGCAACAATATACCTATCCTTCAGAGTATAGTGCAGCGGGAAATCACCCCAAGTTAATTCAGTCATGTCTTGACCAAGCAAAACACGACTTGTGAAGCGTCGACCCCCACGAAGGAAGCTGGCGGCTCTTCCTAATTGCCTCACCAAGGAGAACAAAGCGGGGATGCAATATGCAATGTGATATCTTAATATTTAACTCGTGAATAAAACAAGCGACAATGATATACCTGTGCAGCTGAACGGTGCCGGTTCGGGCGACTGAGTCGCCGAACGGCCTCGAACAACGCGAGATCTCTTGGGTGATATGTCTGCAAAGGGAATTAACAAGTTAATTACGAAAAAAAAATTAACAAGTATCGGATTAATGCAATAAAAAAATTGGTGCTCTGCTTTGATCAAACTTAAGTAGTGGGCTTGATGCAGATTTAGTTTCAACCCACGACAGGTCGTGCAACAAATTAAGCCAGAATTTCAGGATTTCGGCCAAAGTCATCTACGTGACCAACGATAAAGTATGACGTGCCTACAAATCAGGTTACTGTGTACGCTAAAAGCCCGATATGGCGGTTATCGCGCACGACTGAAAAGTTCGGTTATCACGCACGATTGAAGATTCGAAACCAAATTGTTGAAACCAAAAGGGTCAAAACAAACTAAACCTCTCATACACATGGTCAAACAAGATAGCTCGACGCGCTTACAAATTTGATTTTCGTGCGCGATTAAAAGCCCAAGGAGTGCAAGCCTAAGCTCGGCCCAAATTTGTGCATACAAGGGTTTGGCCGTAATGACAAATCTCAACCAAGGGTGTACACAACCGAACATTCTAATATACAAGTCAAGTGGCATATATATATTCTACGAGTTATGGAGAGTTTCAATAACCAAGTAAAGGGTTCGGTTCAAGCTTTAAATGCAGATTGATTAGCCCGAGCCCCATTCTCAACCAAGGCAAACTCGAGGACGAGAACTAGAAGATCAGAACCAACACAAAGGCAAGGTTCAGGCATATGTCTGAAGGTCAAGAAACAAAAAAAAACCAAGAATTGCGGTTCAATTAGGCAACCAGACAACAATTCCTTCAAGTCTGAGAGTCGGAATCAAACCAAGAACAAGTTTCAGCCAACTCTCAACCAGTCATAAATTTTCCGACCATCATTCAAGAACCCGAAATCAAGCATTAATTTTGGCCACACAACTGAAATATCAAAGTAGGTAAACCCAAACTAAACCCCCCAAATGCTCGGCCATCATATAAGAACCTAAAATCAGTTTTGGTATTACCCCCAAATCAAAAAGCTAGGGTTTCGGCTATACTCTTAAAACCAAAGTTCAATTGTTACATGGACTCGAATTAAAGTTCTGAGGACTGGAGCATACCTGAGACCCGATCAAGATCAGGGATGGTGAACCCACGTTGCGAATGCTTTTCAAGATCCAAACAAAAAACCCTAAATCCCCGAATTGAAGCCTCAAGACCCGAGATAATGCTCTAGCTCCCAAATCGAATGAAGAAAACTTGGAGAAGTTGGGGGGTTTAAAAAAGAAAAGAGGAGGGAAGCGATCAGTTTTCGAACGGAAGAAGAAGTGTCGAAATAAAGACAGGAAGAGGAAGAGATCGGATTTTATAAGCCCTGAACCGAACCCAAAGTGGACTGAACCGAACCAAACCGCCCAAACAAGACCCGAGCCAGCGTTTACTGGCCCACACGCATGCGAGCCAGCGTTTACTGGCCCACACGCATGGGAGCCAGCGTTTACTGGCCCGCACGCATGCGAGCCACCGTTTGCTGGCTCGCCCGCATGTGAGCCACCACTTACTGACTCGCATGCGTGGTGAGCCATTGGGCGAATTTATGGATATTCTGACTCATTCTCGAGTGTTTTTGACATATATAGCACACATATTCGTACTCCAATGGGTATACGAGTTTAAACTGTTTCCCACCCTCGACGGGAAGTTTCTGGAGAATATTGTGTGGAATATTCTTAAGGATAACCCACTGACCTCCGATGGGTATATGAGGCTAAACTAAATCCCAAAACTCCTAAGAGTATACAAGTATAAACTGGTCCTCTCTTCTCCAACGCATAGCTTTTGGTCAATGCCTGTCAAGACGTCGTCAAATATAAATTCCCAACAAAGATAGTCAGTTCAACGTCAAATCAACGATAAACGCAGGACCGTAAGACCGTAAGAACTTCATCTATTTGATAAAACGCTGAGTAGATTGAAGACTGAAGGAGTCAAGAGCTGAAGCCAATTACAGGTCCTTTTACACCGACTGGAGGTTGGGCCTATCACATCCAAAGTATTTCAGGTTCTTCTATAAAAGAAACGAGACTGAAACACTTTGGAGGGGGTATCTGTAGGCGTTAAAAATTGCCTATAACTTCCCCAAACACAGTTCAAGACAATGAGAAGACGATAAACGTTATTATCCAAGTCAAGAGAATTTATCTGACATCAGTAAGTGTATGAAGTGGATCAATAAAATGTACAAGTCAGCGAAGCGATGAACCGTACGCAAAACAAGTGAACTGGAGGGGTCACGAATCGCCAAAATATCAAAAAGATGAATGAAACACCACTCGGAGGGTTGTGTAGGCGCGAGTCACCAATTGGTGGCTCGCACCTATGCGGGCCACCAAATGGTGGCTCGCACCCATGCGAGCCACCAAATAGTGGCTCACACAGTCCCGAGCCACCAGGGCTCCTTTTGACTTTCAAACCTCCCAAATCGCGGATTTCGATGATTTTTAAGGATTCTTTCATCTCAGAACCTCCCCAACTATTTTGAGGTTATCCCTAAACGCGTTTAAACAGTTATAAACTGCAGATGATGTTTAAACACAAATTCTATTCAAAAGGACATCTCCAAAGGCTTATAAATAGAAGCCTAGGGTCTTCTTTCAAGAGGATCGGAAGTTGAGAAGGCGAGGGGCTGTCAAATTGTCCAGCTAACCATGAATTTCAGAGGAGAATCATCATATCTTGGCAAACACTTTCATAAAGAAAGCCCTTTCGAAAGATTTGTGATTCTTTCCCCTTCTTTCCTCCGGATTAAACTTGGTTTTAATCTCGAGAAGAGCCACAATCTCGCTTGGTCATGATTGTCGCTTCCTCAATTGTTTCCTTTGTGAAACAACAGCGTAGTTATACTGTCAATCGGGTTTGATCTGCGGTGGTCCACGGACTAACGCGTCCCCGGCACAGGTAAAGATCCCACACAAAGCAACGAGAGATAAACTACTGCTGCGTTTTGTTTGATAAAATTATAATTCTTATTTTTCATTGTAAGAAGATCATATAAAAATATCAACTTTTCTTTCAGTTTGAACTTGTATTCGATAAATGGTGTAACAGGTTTGAAAGCAATGGAAAAGGCAACTTTTGACGAAAACAATGCACATCAACTTGGGTACATTAGTTTGGAAATTATACTTTGTGTGTTTATGCTTTAAGCTCAAATTTTATATACTCACATGTATTATTTTATATTTTGAGTTTTTATATTATAGACTAAACAATACCATTTTACATCATTTCTAAAGTTTATAAATTCACTAAAAAGATTCCAAAACTCAGTTTGAACCGTTTTGTCAAAATAAAGTGTTTAAACGAACTCATACTTTTTAGATGGTTTGACTATCGGTTTACGGCTCAGGCTCTCAAATTTAGTGTCCGTAACCAATATCCGAAGAGTTTCAGAAGAAGCCTGGGTGATCAGCTCCACACGGCTCTTCTCAGTAATCCTAAAAACCGAGAGTTCTTGGCGCAGGTTGAATGTCATGTTCTGATCCATGCCACATTCATGCCAAAAATGATGGCGAAAATGGAGAGGCTCGCTGGTATGACGCACTGCAAAACAAAGAAAAGGGTTAGATAGTGCAAAGGCAAATTAGACGTGGAGATCGAGCTTCGCATCGAAAATCTCAGACGCCAAGATCAAGCCTCGCGTCGAAAATCTCAGACGCGGAGATCGAGCCTCGCGTTGAAAATCTCAGACGCGGAGATCGAACCCCACATCAAAAATCTCGGACGTGGAGGTCGAACCCCGCATCGAAAAAACCAAACGACAGAGTCCAGCCCCGCGTTATTGAAACGAGTCTCACCGTTGATTCAAAGATCAGAACTCGCCATAGCGAGTTTGACGACCACAAAGGTCATACTCACCACCGATTAAAAGGAGTTAAGGCGGCGACATGCTCGCCTGAGACACGGCACCGATGGCTGAAGTAGACGGCAACAAGCCCTGAGCCGTGGTGACGACGGGCTTGGAAGGGCGAGAAATAGTTTTCTTCTTGGGCGCCATTGCTTTGGTCGAGGGAGGAGAGGCACAGTGTTCGCTGGAGATAAGAACTAAAGTTTTCGTTAAAATTTCAAGAAGAGTCGAATGACTCTTGATTTGACCCCCAGCAGTCTATTTATAAATAACTGTGAGCTTTCAAATCGGAATGGGATTCTAGGCTAGAATCCCGCCCAAACGCGATCTCAGCGTTCGAGTTGGTTGGACTTCCAAATGCGGAATTCACCTACGGGTTCTAATTCTCAAGCACAGAGTTCACCCACGCGTTCCCATTCTTAAACGAAGAATTCATCCATGCGTTTGGACCGCCACAATAGCAGCATCTCGATAACCAAGGCTACGGCACAGTTCCAAATAAATAAAAGAAGAGCTAATAGCGATCATCAAGGTGACCAAAGCCGAGAAGAAATAGACGACTCCGCTCGGGAGTCTATTGGATGAGTATAGATGTAGAACCCCATAAATTTTACATGAATATATATGTGAATTATTAGTAAATAAATAATTCTTTTATGACAAATAGCTTGAGGTCATTGATGTGCATGATAACAAGTTATTTGAGATGATAGGAGAGTATGGGTGTAGAGCTTTGTGCGTTGGATTTTGCAAATTAGCAAAACATGCACAAAACTAGAATTTTCTAGTTCAGTCGACACATCAGTCGACTGACGGCGTCGGTCGACACATCAGTCGACTGATACGCTGATTTCCAGTTTTTCCAGGTTTCGGGTCTGTTTTGTTTTGGTTCGGGTTTGGGTCGGGTTAAATGGTTAGTATATTTTCTCCTTCACCCGAAATCACCCCCTCTCCTCTTCAGACCAGAGAAACCCTAGCCCCCTCTCTCCTCTCTCAAACCCTAGGGTAGTTCTTGGTGATTTGGGGCGAAATCGGAGGATTTTCGGCGAGATTTTTAGTTTGCAGCGAAAGGAATCACTCCCCCTCAGATCCAGGAGCTCTTCATCACCTCAGAGGCGAGTAACATCTCGCCCAACCTTGTCCCATTCTTTTTAAACATTTTCACATGGTTTTATTGAGATTTCTCTAGCCTAAAACGTATTTTGTGAACAAAGAATGGATTTTATTGTGTATAACATGAAGATATGTATTTTCAGTTTGATAAACAACTTACCAACGTTTTGTAAAAACGAGATCTAGATCTGCAGTGTTTTATAAGAGATTTAACATGGGTTTTGTTTTGAAAAGTGCTTTTAAAACATAAATACATATGTTTAGAGTTTTGTTTATGTAATTGTACATGAAAGTTATGTTTCAGTTAGTCCATACATGTTAATATACGTATGGTTCATGCTTGGGATTGATGGGGATGTGTTTAGATCAATTTTGTGGTGAATACTAACCTGTGCAGAGTTTCTGCAGGCCATCGGTCGACTGATCAGTCGACCGACGGGCTAAAATTTCAGCGTCAGTCAACTGATCAGTCGACTGACGAGCTATTTGTGTTTTTCTCAGTTCCTCAGTCGACAGATCAGTCGACTGGTGAGCTGAGACTATGTTATCTGTGCAGTTTCGGTCGACATATGAGTCGACTGACGTCATCAGTCGACACATCAGTCGACTGATGAGGTGTGTTACAGATTTTTGATCTGTTTGAGTTGTTCTTCAGGGTCGCCTCGATGACCTGACACATGTTCAACATGTTAATGATTTATCTGTACATGTGGGTTGACTTTTGACATAAGTTTAGACATGTACATCGAGATGCGTGCGAGTTTAGTTTTGGTGTATCTTTCCGCATATACTTTACACAGTTACACAGTCCTCGTGTTGGACTATAATCCATAAAAGTCCTCGTGTTGGACTATAATCCATTTCAGTCCTCGTGTTGGACATTTGCCACTTACTCCATGTGTTTGGAAACCACGGTACTTAGTCCTTGTATCGGACATATTTCTTAACCCTGTATATGACTTGCTCATAGGAGTTTATGACATGACACTTATGTAGATTATGTCATGATTACATGATGCTCGTGTAGGCTATGATATGACACGGTATTTATGCTCTGAGATTTTGTTGTATTTCTTTTATTATTGTTTCTGTACTAGGACCTCGGGTTTGGTGTTTAAGGATTTACAATTTGAGATACAAGGTATATACATGAGGGTTTCCTTGTTTGGATTATTTCGCTCGACGTACCTATGCTCGTGTTGTAAATTTCTAAATACTAAAATCCTCTTTAGTAAGATCAATGATTTTAGATTTATTATGTATTATCTGTATTTTCATATACAACGAGCCCTGTTCCCTTGGGGTTGGTTGTGATGTTGCTCGCTAGCGCTTTGACGCTCGTTGTCCCTCCTCCTTTTAGGTAACGAGCCAGGAGCCCGGAGAGTCGCAGGTTGATGGCGACACATTTTAGTATTCAGCTGTCTAGTCATGCTTATGTTGGAGCTCCACTATAGTTTTTTTTTGTTAGACATTTGAGAGTGTTGTTCTAGAGGTTGTAAAGGCTGTGTGCCTTATTTCCTTCTTGTCAGATATTTGTACTTGAGACTTGTTGATTACTCCAGTTTATTTATTCAGACATTAACTCTGTATTTCCATTTGTTGGTTGATGAGATATCTATTTGACCATTATCTTTTCATCAGATCTTCGTGTATTATCTTTTACTTGCTTTTGTACCTACACCTGTTATTGGATCTACTAGATAGATGTTAACTGTGATGGTGAAACATGTTGTTGCACGGTGTGGTGCATGGCAGGTTTGACATTCTTAGTTTCACCTTGGACTGTAGCCTTGTGTGAACCCAGGGGCGTCACAGTTGGTATCAGAGCTCTAGTTCCAGTATCCTTAGGATCATCCTGCGTCGAGTCGTGGAGCTAGTATAGAGTTTCTTAGGATTCATGTATAGAGTCCGCAAGAATTTCCTAGTATGAGCGAGGACGATATATGCGTATATCTCAAAAAATTTGAGAATTTTATTTATGACAACTATTTTTGAATAAGTTTAAAGTGATTGTGCAAATACTATATGTTGTAAAAATTGTATTGTGATACGCTATTTATAAAGGTCTATTTTGACTCATGAACTTTTATTTTTCTTACCATCAGGGAGAGAGATGGCAGGACGTGGTAGACCTCGTACCAGGAGAGCTAGTCAGGCGGAGTCACAACAGACTCCATTAGAGCAGCAGCCAGCTCAGCCCGAGCAGGAGCAGGCACCACCAGAGCCGCAGCAGGCCCCTCAGTATTTGGTGGATCTCATGGCTCCCCTTATTGCCAGGATGACGACCATTGAGGAGTTGGTGATGACTCACATAGCACCACGGACACCACCACCACCGGTAGCTCAGCAGCAGGGGATACCAGCCGTCTCGATTAGAGAGAGAGACCCAGAGATAGCACCTGCAGCTGTTCCACTGGCAGTACCTGATAGAGCCACGGAGCAGGAAGCTTGGCTCCGTATGGTAGAGAGGTATCAAAAGATGAGGGCACTAGAGTTCCAGGGATCACCAGACCCACTTGCAGCCCATAAGTGGAAGGAGGATGTGGGTAATATTCTTGGCATACTCAGTGTGGATCCAGTTCAGAAATAGAGATTGGCATCCTACAGCCTGAAGGGAGATGCTGGGAGATGGTACCGACTCCAGTTTACTCTAGAGCAGAGGCTGACCCTCACATGGAAGGACTTTATATACTTCTTTGATGGGCAGTACATTTCTTCTGCAGCTCGGACTGGGAAAGAGCTTGAGAGTTGCAGATTTTGAGAGCAGATTCATGGAGTTGCTACATTTCACGGGCATGTGGCAGACGGGAGAGCGTCAGGCTCAGATGTTCTTAGCTGGTCTTTGCCCTAATCTCTGACGGTACCTCGTATCGAGGAGGTTTTATTCAGTTAGGGGGGTAGCTAAGGCTGCCACTTCTCAGGAGATTGAGACTTCTATGTTCCAGAAAGACAAGGAGGGGAAGGCTAAGACAGGACAGAGTAGGGAGAAGAGCAAGAACAAGAGAGCTTTTTCTGGGCACCAGCAGCAGCATCAGGGCCCTTATAAGAAGGGACCCCAGCAGGATCAGAGAGCGCATCAATAGCGCAAATTTCAGGGGTCTTGTTTTAACTGTCACAAGGTAGGACATAAGGCATCGGAGTGCCGCAGCGTACCAGCAGGAGCCCAGCAGGGCAAGGGTCCGAACCAGCAGCAGCGCCAGCAGGGCAGAGGTCAGGACCAGCAGAACAGGCTTGAGGCACCGCCAGCAGCTCAGAGGACCGAGGGACAGATTCGGACAGTTTAGGATGTTCCTCAGGGACAGATTATTCCATATTCTCCAGTACCATCAGCAGAGCAGTCTTCAGCCACGGGCAGAGTATATGCAGTAGTTCCCCGTGATCATGGAGCCAGCGGAGCCGTAGTGGAGGGTACGTTCTTTGTGAACTCTCTTCCCGCCCGTATTCTTTTCGATTCGGGAGCTTCGCATTCCTTCATCTCATATGCATTTATGACTAGACTCCAGCTCATAGCTCAGCCTCTAGACACCCCTCTATCTATTTCTACCCCTTTAGGTGAGGTATCGCTTCTCGAGAGCGTTTGTAGGAGGTGTACCGTCAGTCTAGACGAGTCAGAGTTCATAGTGGATTTGATAGTGTTGCATATGTCCGAGTTCGATGTCATCCTTGGTATGGATTGGTTGTCTTCCTACCATATTAGTATTGACTACTTTGCAAAGACAGTCAAGTTACGAGCGTCCGATGGGTCCAAGATGATTGTAGCTACCTCTCAGGGCAACCGGTTTGCGGAGTCATTTCTGGCATACATCGAGGAGGTGATACGACGGGATCAGGGTGCTGAGTTATTGGAGACTAGAGTTGTCTCGGATTATCATGATGTCTTTTAGGACATACCTGGGTTACCTCCTGTGAGAGAGATCGAGTTCTGTATTGAGTTGTTGTCGGGCACAGCCCTGATATCCCGCGCATCCTATCGCATGGCACCAGCTGAGATGAGGGAGCTTCAGACCCAGTTGGACGAGTTGTTAGCTCAGGGTTTTATTCGCCAGAGTCATTCTCCGTGGGGCGCACCGGTCCTCTTCGTGAAGAAGAAGGATGGTAGTATGAGGTTATGCATAGATTATAGAGAGTTGAACAAGGTCACTATCCGGAATAGGTACCCACTACCTAGGATTGATGACTTGTTTGACCAGTTGCAGGGAGCGCAGTATTTCTCGAAGATTGATCTTCGTTCTGGCTATCATCAGCTGCGGGTTCGGGAGATGGATATTCCCAAGACCGCCTTTCTTACTCGATATGGGTCCTTCGAGTTCTTGGTCATACCATTTGGGTTGACCAATGCACCCGCGGTATTCATGGATTTGATGAACCGGGTTTTTCGTCCCTTCTTAGATCAGTTTGTAATCGTCTTCATCGATGATATACTCATTTACTCGAGATCGGAGGCAGATCATGAGGAGCATCTACGGATAGCGTTGAGGACTCTGTGGGAGCACCAGTTGTATGCTAAGTTCAGCAAGTGTGATTTTTGGCTTTCAGAAGTCAGATTTCTTGGCCACGTCATCAGTAGAGAGGGTATAGCAGTGGACCCGGCTAAGGTCACGGCAGTTCTTGATTGGGAGCCACCGAAGACGGTGTCAGAGATTCATAGCTTTTTGGGTTTAGCTGAATATTACAGGAAGTTCATTCAGGACTTCTTGAAGATTTCGACGCCGCTTACACGCCTTACGAAGAAGGGTGTACAGTTCATATGGAGCATAGAGTGCCAGAAGGCCTTTGATATTTTGAAGGCTAAGTTGACTACAGCGCCAGTTCTGACTATTCCGAGCAGCGATAGGACATTCGTTGTGTATACAGATGCATCGTTGGCGGGCTTAGGAGGCGTATTGATGCAGACTCAGAGGGTAGTAGCCTATATCTCACGGCAGTTGAGGGTGCATGAGCAGAACTATCCCACTCATGACCTGGAGTTAGCAGCAGTGGTGTTTGCACTAAAGTCATAGAGGCATTACTTGTATGGAGTGCAGTTTGAGCTATTCACAGACCATCAGAGTCTGAAGTATCTCTTTTCTCAGAAGGAACTCAACCAGAGGCAGAGGAGGTGGATTGAGTTTATCAAGGACTACGAGTTCGCGATTCAGTATCATCCAGGGAAGGCGAACGTCGTAGCAGATGCTTTGAGTAGGAAGCGTCGACATCGGGTTGCGGTTTTGAGGTGTTCATTGTACAGAGATCTCATCACTCTTAGCCAGTTTGACTTCAGACCTGAGGTTGGTGGTACCAGTGCATTCTTAGGGGCTATGTCAGTACAGCCATCTTGGAGTGACAGGGTTGTCAGAGCACAGTTGGAAGACTCTTGGATTCAAACCCGTAAGGGGGAGATTTCCAAAGAGCCTAAGGCGGACTGGACCATTGGAGCAGATGGAGGATTGCAGATGAAGGGTAGATTGGTTATGCCAACCAGTGCAGAGCTGAAGAGGGAGTTATTTGATGAGGCACACCGTACTTGGTACACAGTACATCCAGGGACTACCAAGATGTACAAAGACCTGAAGAGGCATTTCTGGTGGAGTGGTATGCGGAGAGAGATTGCAGACTATGTGGCTAGATGTTTTACCTGTCAGCAGGTGAAGACAGAGCATCAGAGACCAGCAGGGACACTTCAGCCTTTGCCTATTCCGGAGTGGAAGTGTGTGGATATTTCTATGGATTTTATTGTGGGGTTGCCAAAGTCGAAGAAGGGGAATGATTCTGTTTGGGTGATAGTGGACCGGTTGACGAAGTCAGCACATTTCATTCCGGTGAGGACCACTTATACAACCGAGACTTATGCGAGGATTTTCATTCGGGAGATAGTTTGACTTCACGGAGTACCGGACACGATCGTGTCGGATCGAGGATCGGTTTTCACTTCACATTTTTGGAGGAGTTTCTAGGACTCATTTGGCAGCACGCTATCCTATAGCAGTGTATTTCACCCCCAGACGGATGGCCAGACGGAGAGGGTGAATCAGGTATTAGAGGACATGTTGCGGGCATGTGCCATTGACTTCCAAGTCAGTTGGGAGGATCATATTCCACTGGTAGAGTTCGCTTATAACAATAGTTATCAAGCGACGATCGGTATGGCCCCGTATGAAGCATTATACGGGAGACCTTGTAGATCACCGATATGTTGGGCCGAGCCGGAGGACAGCTTGATGCTTGGACCAGAGCTAGTGAGGCAGACTACTGAGAAGGTAGCTTTGATCAGGGAGCGGATTCTAGCCGCTCAGAGTCGGCAGAAGAGCTATGCAGATAAGAGGCGGAGACCACTAGAGTTTCAGATTAGAGATTTGGTTATGCTTAAGGTATCGCCTATGAAAGGCGTGCAGCGATTCGGGAGGCGAGGGAAGCTTGCACCGAGATATATTGGGCCTTTTCAGATTCTAGAGCGCATTGGAGCTGTGTCATACAGACTAGATTTTCCAACATCTATGTCTAGTATACACAACGTGTTTCATATTTCTATGCTTAAGAAGCACTTGCATGATGAGGAGCAGCAGCGAGTATTGGATACACCAGAGATCGAGCTTCAGGATGACTTGTCCACTATTGAGATTCCGGTTTGTATACTTGCCAGGGAGGACAAGAGACTCAGGAATAAGGTGATTCCCTTAGTGAAAGTTCAGTGGAACTGAGGAGGCATTGAGGAGATTTCTTGGGAGCGCGAAGAGGACATGCATCGCGACTACCCACATTTGGTTGAGCAGGTAAATTAATCCCTATTATGTTATATATCTTACTTCATGTTTATATCTTTGGTTATGTTTACATTTAACGCTAGAATGAAGATACTTTCGCTTAAATTTTAATCTTTTGGAACACATGGTATATGTATGGGGGGTTCCTTGTTTAGATTTTTCGCCCGATGTACTAGTTCCACTAGATTAGGTCTTGAGCGAGAATATTATCATTTTGGATGGTTAAGTATAAATATCCATGTGTGCTCATCTAGAGTTTCATATTTCGAGATTTGTATAATTTCTGAATTTCGAGGACGAAATTCTTTTAAGGGGGGAAGAATGTAGAACCCCGTAAATTTTACATGAATATATATGTGAATTATTAGTAAATAAATAATTCTTTTATGACAAATAGCTTGAGGTCATTGATGTGCATGATAACAAGTTATTTGAGATGATAGGAGAGTATGGGTGTAGAGCTTTGTGCGTTGGATTTTGCAAATTAGCAAAACATGCAAAAAACTGGAATTTTCTAGTTCAGTCGACACATCAGTCGACTGACGGCGTCGGTCGACACATCAGTCGACTGATACGCTGATTTCCAGTTTCACTAGGTTTCGGGTCTGTTTTGTTTTGGTTCGGGTTTGGGTCGGGTTAAATGGTTAGTATATTTTCTCCTTCACCCGAAATCACCCCCTCTCCTCTTCAGATCAGAGAAACCCTAGCCCCCTCTCTCCTCTCTCAAACCCTAGGGTAGTTCTTGGTGATTTGGGGCGAAATCGGAGGATTTTCGGCGAGATTTTTAGTTTGTAGCGAAAGAAATCACTCCCCCTCAGATCCAGGAGCTCTTCATCACCTCAGAGGCGAGTAACATCTCACCCAACCTTGTCCCATTCTTTTTAAACATTTTCACATTGTTTTATTGAGATTTCTCTAGCCTAAAACGTATTTTGTGAACAAAGAATGGATTTTTATTGTGTATAACATGAAGATATGTATTTTCAGTTTGATAAACAACTTACCAACGTTTTGTAAAAACGAGATCTAGATCTGAAATGTTTTATAAGAGATTTAACATGGGTTTTGTTTTGAAAAGTGCTTTTAAAACATAAATACATATGTTTAGAGTTTTGTTTATGTAATTGTACATGAAAGTTATGTTTCAGTTAGTCCATACATGTTAATATACGTATGGTTCATGCTTGGGATTGATGGGGATGTGTTTAGATCAATTTTGTGGTGAATAATAACCTGTGCAGAGTTTCTGCAGGCCATCGGTCGACTGATCAGTCGACCGACGGGCTGAAATTTCAGCGTCAGTCGACTGATCAGTCGACTGACGAGCTGTTTGTGTTTTTCTCAGTTCCTCAGTCGACAGATCAGTCGACTGGTGAGCTGAGACTGTGTTGTCTGTACAGTTTCGGTCGGCATATGAGTCGACTGACGTCATCAGTCGACACATCAGTCGACTGATGAGGTGTTTTACAGATTTTTGATCTGTTTGAGTTGTTCTTCAGGGTCGCCTCGATGACCTGACACTTGTTCACCATGTTAATGATTTATCTGTACATGTAGGTTGACTTTTGACATAAGTTTAGACATGTACATCGAGATGCGTGCGAGTTTAGATTTGGTGTATCTTTCCGCATATACTTTACACAGTTACACAGTCCTCGTGTTGGACTATAATCCATTTCAGTCCTCGTGTTGGATATTTGCCACTTACTCCATGTGTTTGGAAACCACGGTACTTAGTCCTTGTATCAGACATATTTCTTAACCCTGTATATGACTTGCTCATAGGAGTTTATGACATGACACTTATGTAGATTATGCCATGATTACATGATGCCCGTGTAGGCTATGATATGACACGGTATTTATGCTCTGAGATTTTGTTGTATTTCTTTTATTATTGTTTCTGTACTAGGACCTCGGGTTTGGTGTTTAAGGATTTACAATTTGAGATACAAGGTATATATATGAGGGTTTCCTTGTTTGGATTATTTCGCTCGACGTACCTATGCTCGTGTTGTAAATTTCTAAATACTAAAATCCTCTTTAGTAAGATCAATGATTTTAGATTTATTATGTATTATCTGTATTTTCATATACAACGAGCCCTGTTCCCTTGGGGTTGGTTGTGATGTTGCTCGCTAGCGCTTTGACGCTCGTTGTCCCTCCCCCTTTCAGGTAACGAGCCAGGAGCCCAGAGAGTCGTAGGTTAATGGCGACACATTTTAGTGTTCAGCTGTCTAGTCATGCTTATGTTGGAGCTCCACTATAGTTTTTTTTTGTTAGACATTTGAGAGTGTTGTTCTAGAGGTTGTAAAGGCTGTGTGACTTATTTCCTTCTTGTCAGATATTTGTACTTGAGACTTGTTGACTACTCTAGTTTATTTATTCAGACATTAACTATGTATTTCCATTTGTTGGTTGATGAGATATCTATTTGACCATTATCTTTTCATCAGCTCTTCGTGTATTATCTTTTACTTGCTTTTGTACCTATACCTGTTATTGGCTCTACTAGATAGATGTTAACTGTGATGGTGAAACATGTTGTTGCACGGTGTGATGCGTGGCAGGTTTGACATTCTTGGTTTCACCTTGGACTGCAGCCTTGTGTGAACCCAGGGGCATCACAATAGACAGATCACAATCAACAATGCTAAAATCGCCAAGCTCAATCCTGTGCACAACTCATTCTTCTAAATGACTTAACATTCCCACAAAGATTAATGAAACCAAGAGCCGTGCACAACTCATTCTTTTAAGTGGCTAAACATTCCCACTAAGATTAATGAAGTTAGGAGCCGCGCACAACTCATTCTTCTAAATGGCTTAACATTCCCACCAAGATCAATGAAGCTGAAAACTACATTTTGAGTGTTCATCAATGCCTACAAGAATTCTCTGGATGAAAGAATATACCTCATCGTAGATTGAGTAGAGTATCTCATGGACCCAGACGAAATCCGAAGAATACACCTCATCGCAGATTGAGTGGAGTATCTCAAGGACCCAGACGAAATCCGATGAATACACCTCATCGCAGATTAAGTGGAGTATCTCAAAGACCCATACAAAATTGTTGCCATCGTCACTCTTGTTTGGTTCATCAGCAATGACTTAGGCTTTAGCTTGTTTGACTAAGTTCATTGTCATCAAGACTCAAAAGTTACCTTGTTTGGTTTGAGGAAACAGAATTTAAACATTCTGACAACCAGGTTCACGATGTCTTCATATCAGACAGAGTGAACAATCAATCAACTAAATTTTAGGATCCAAAGTATTCCGAAAATTCATCCCAGTCAACCGCAAACTTTCGAAAACTTTGGAGGGGGTTCTGTAGGCTGTCTAAAAATCACAATAGATAGCTGATCCCCATCAAGCTTCAATGATGAAAGTTATAATCAGATGACTTTCATGCCAACAAATGCAAGCTGCAGATGGAGGACTTTTCACATAGATCGAGAAGAGTTATAATTCAATGACACTTCCGATAACTGATGAAAACTCTAGTCAGTGGTCTTCACAATCAGCAGTGAGAGTTACAATCTGATGACTTTCACACCCCACAAACAGTTAACGCGAGGATTACCGAACAATGGTCCTTGTAACGCTCTACAGAAGAGGTTACAAGTCAATTAGCCCCTTCTAAATGTGGAACTCATCTTCGCGTTACAATTCTTGAAATGCAAGCGACCACCGCGTTTCCCAGCCACAACAAGCATAACACGAGCGGCCCTCGCGTTTTTAACGTTCAGTCAACACCCAACTCCGCGTCTCAATTCTAAATATGCGAAATTAGGGTCCTGAATGCCAAATTGGGCGTTTGACTCATTCAAACATGAGTCGAACGGTTCCAGAACCGTTTTCCCCACGATCTGAGAAAATCACGCCCACTTAGGAACGGATTAAGGGGGTAGTTACAACCCCTTATCTCCCTATAAAACCTCAACAGAGTTAGAGGCGGCGGATCTTTTTTTTTAGGGGCTGGAGGAGCTGGAGTCGGATTTTTCAGTTTTGGATCTCTTGGGCATAGAGGTTCGGAGATTGGAGATTTCGGCTGGATTTCAAAGATCAAATCACCTACGAAATCAGCACAATAGAGTTCTTGGCAGTTAGGAGATCAGATTCTTCAGCAACAAACAAATCTATTTGGCTTATTAACCGATTATTCGGTTTTAACAACTCTTTTCAGAGAGTTCTAATTCGTTCCGAGTTCTTAAACTCATTAAGAGTTACTCATCAAACTTACCACGAAAGTTCATTGTTCCTACAAGATAAAAACGGTCGGATCGTTAACGGAGAGCAAATTCGACGTAAACATTCGAAGGAGGCACTCCATCGTTACTGAGAAGAACCCAGTTTTAAACAAATAGGAGAATCCAGATCATTCTCTTCTCTTTTGTAATCAGGAAATGCAATTGTAACTGAGAGTAAAGGAATACAAATCAATTTTTCTTCCGTTTCTTTTACTACAAAATTTCCAACAAACAGTACATTGTGAGGATTTGCGAGAGTTGTCGGTTAACTTGATAACCGAGCGTGTAGAGAAGTTTCGGCTTCCAAACCGGGTGTATCATGATAGTGGAGATCTCCTCAAGGTGAGGAGCGGAGATGTAGGTCGTGGGGACTGAACTCCGTGATCAAATCGTTTGTTTGTGTTTGTCTATTTGCGCACTATCACTCTTGTTTACTCTTGTTTATATATCCTTGCGTATATCTCATAGTATATCTCATTGCTAGGATATTGTTCTTTGTTTATATTGGTCATTCTTGCACATAACTTTTGTATATCTATCTTGCAAGAATAATTGGTTAATTAGTTTTAATTGGCATTAAATCGGATTAGATTAGCATAAGACCCTAATCACCCCTCCTCTAGGGTCTAACAGCTTAAAATTTATTATTATGTCATTTTACCTTTCAATTTATTTTTTATGATTGGACTAATAATTGCTCAGTTTTTGTAGAATCAAATAATCACCGAAGGCAAAGTGATGATGTAATACTAACTGAATCTCGACAAGAAGGTATATTTTTATCAATTTATTTTCTAACTATATCTTCATCCTAACATAGACATGCTACATAAATTAAATGGATTCATGAACACTACTTGAAGGCTAAGACACGAGCAAGCTAAAGCAGAAGATTCTTGAAGCTTGGAAACAATTGATCAAAACTAGAAGTTGCTCTCAATCACAATGGAGGGTTGGATGGCCTTCTTTCTTCTATAAATGAATGCAGTGATAATGGCAGGTTAACACTCTTAGCTCTACTCTAAAATTTCCCCAGCTCCTGGTACTACTATTCGGTTTAAGATTGTTTGGAGTTCTACAAATATTCCAAATAACTACTCGATTTCGTAGATCTCCAACAATCAGCATCCGAATAACTACTCGATTTTGTAGATCTCCTCAGATACAATGAAGATGTTTTGCCCCACGAAGACGTTCTGATAAATTTAACTTCGAAAGTTGTTTTATAGACTTGATCTAGATAAATTTAACTTCGAAAGTTGTTTTGCCCCACGAAGACGTTCTGGAGCCCAACACGTGCGGTGGACTGGTCACCTAAGCCTTTACGACATAAAATCTAATACGAATAATACTTGGCCCAAGATCTATTCATTACTATGGCGCTCCGCCGTTCTATATTGGGCCTGATGCATGGGCCCTTAACAACTCGTACGAATGGAGATTTCACTGACTGGGTTGTATAATTTGAGAGTTCGGGTTGGATCTAGTTTTCGCTATTTTAATCAAACCTGCAAGAGGGGGTCAAAAAATCCTTCTTAAATAAAAAAAAGGAAAATAAATAAATAAATAAATAAATCTGCGAGTGTCCCTTCTTGAGGCTTTTGACAGGAATTAATCACTTTATCTTCAACTTTTCTTTTAATGTGAGACATATTTTCAAAATTTAAATAGCGTGACATATTCTCAAATTCAATTATCTCTTTACTCTCTCTTTTTCGCGAGTTATTTTTCTTATTTTCTATTTCCTTTGCCACAATTTATTAAAATCACAATTCATGATATCTGTCTAATTAGTATTAACCAGTCATATTCTCGCCTAGTTACAAAATAACAAAATCTCTTGCGACAACGTCAAAGAAAGCCATTGATTGGAATAGAGAAAGACAAAGCCTACTCTCTTTACCTGCAATCATTTCAGCAGTAATTTTCTCCATAGAGAGAATATAGAAGCAGGAACCACACATTTCACTGAATTATCTTTACCCAAATATCTCAAAAACACGTATATAAGAACGGTGCTCATATTTCCTCTCGGGCTGTCTCTCAAATGTATGGTCCCCTTTGAGCACTTAAGATTATGTAGATCACCCCCCAGGGACCATTTCTTGATGGTGTGGTCCTGACCATTTCTCTTTGTTATTATTCCAAGTTTCCAATGTATATTTTGTACAAAATAGGATAATAGTCTCGTTGCCTTTCCTTCCATGAAAATGACATGAATCCTTATATAGACCATCATCACATCATCAAAGTAGCCTCCTTGTCATCACACACTTCATGCGTCCATGCTTACACCTTCTCATCAAGTAAACTAAAGCTTCTTCATAAAAACGTCCACTCACATTTAAAGATAGGAAGCAATCATCATGAAAGGGTTCATCACTGCTCATCAAAGTCCAATGAAGGACAAGAAATTGGCTTTTGCCTTGTTTGCTTAAGCACAAGGGTCATCTAGTCACAGAGGTGACTTCATTGATCAGGGAAGTGCAGGGAGAAGGATGGAAGAAGTGGTCCTAGTGGAGTTATTGGCTTTTAGAACAAACGATATTTGGTGAGGATTAAGAGAATTTTGAAACTTTAGGACGTGAGAAGTAAATGTATAATGATTTGTTGTCAAGAACTTTAGAACCCTACATTGACCGCAAATGGTGATTAGTGGAAGTTGCTAAGAAGCTTCCTATGGCCCTTCGACTTCAAATTTTAGATTTTTAACACCTTTTATGCCGCTTCTTCTGTTAGAAAAGCATAAAAAGGGACGATAATTTTTCATCTTTTTTTTTTGAAGTAATTTTTCATCTTAATTTGTTGCTATGGAAATACACATTTATCAAGATAAAATTATAATCGTAAACTTTTCATCATGCGATCACATTTGAAAGCAAGACAAAAAGAAAACGAACTGGATTTATATTGCTAGCTCACCATCCTTTCTTCACGAACATTTCATGTGTGAATGTCACACTTGCTGGGCAATATAGCCCTTTGAGATGATGGCAGACAGCACGAATTAGATCTTAGGTTGTTCAATAATAATACAATTAATAATTAATATAATCAGAGAAAATACCGGGGGCGTGATCATTGCAAGATTGAAGCTCATTTGATTAGCGTGAGCTGGGAATTGTCAGTACAATTCCTTCACGGGATGCCCACCAAGCTTAATTTAGAGAAGGGTAAATTACACTAGACCCCAAGATCTAATCTCTCTAAAGCAAGGTTTAAGGGGTTGCGTAAGATGCTTCGCAAGGAATGTGATACTTAATTGATCTTTGATCTCATTCAAGTACTATACTAACCTGGCTAACTAACCGAGTAAAAATTTGATCGTTTCATTTAAGGAGTTTTTGGTAAGGAGCTGGTCTAGCTGAGTTAGGCTTAACACTAGAATTTAGGGTGATTGACAAAAGTGATTGTTTTGATTTTTTTTAGTTAGTTTTTTTCTTTTTCTTTTATCCTTTTCTTTCTTTCAAAAAAAACTTTTGGTGTATGCGAACGTGGGTTAAGGATAATAGCAATCGCTTAATTCGTGTTGAACCAACTGTAGAAATGGCTAATCCACCTGTTCTCCGAGATATATGCTATCCCACTAGGAATACAATCCCTTCTTACATTAGACTCCCCGAAGTAAATGAACCTAATTTTGAGCTTAGACCGCATTACATAAACATGCTTCCAAAATGTATAGGAAATAAAATTGAAGATGCTTATATCTTTATCTCTGAATTTGAAGAAGTGTGCCTTATGATCAAAATTAGAGAACTATCCGAGGATGCGATCAAACTCCGATTTATTCAGATTGCTCTTAAGGACAAGGCCAAGAAATGGCTGTATAAATTACCCACAAACTCTGTTTCAACTTGGGATGAATTCGAAAATTTTTCCCATCCACAAAATGGTTAAGCTAAGAAACAACATCATGAACTTTAAAATTTTCCCAATGGGAGCCCTTCTGGAAGTACTTTGATAGGTTTAAGGATCTTCTTATCCAATGTCCTCATCACAGTCTAGAGAAGTAGAGATTGTGCCAAATCACCTACAAAGGATTGGATTATTCTTCAAAAAATTTCTTAGAATCTATGTGCCAAGGGGATTTTATGAAAAAGAACACCGACGAAGATTGGTAATTTCTAGAAAGTTTGTCCGAGAAAACCATGCATTGGGAATACTGTGATGACAAAGTTGCATCAATTCCCCAACCTAAGTCTAGTGGTCTCTCCATAGAGTTGAACATTGCCTCCGAAGTAAAGATGGCAATAATCCTACGAAGGTTAGAAGCCTTAGAAGTTAAGGAAACGAGCTCCAGCTCAAATCAACCATGTTTCTCCCCCAGGTTATCACAACTGTCATTCTCTTGCCCATGTTTCAGAGAAATACCCTCTCCTAAGAAATACCTAATCCTTAAAACAGATGAACTCTGCATTCTAGCATCCTAGATGTAGGGTCTGACTTGCTTATATATATACCAAGTGTAGGATCGTGACCCTTAAGAATAGAGTGCGTTCTTATAAAAATCTACGAAAGCTTTACACTTAAACACTAGAAAGTGAGTTTGCAAAGTAGATTATAAATTACAAAGAAAGAATAGCAACAATCTCGGAAAATTAACATCACAAACACAAGCATGTATACTGGTTTCACCTCCACGATGTACATTCAGTCCCTAAGCAAATCCCGCTTGAGATTTTCCACTATGATTTTGAAACCTTACAAAATCGCAAGCAAACCTGACCAATTTGCAAGACCATGCAAATTGCAACACTAATTGACAAGACCATATCAATTGCAAACCCGATCTCTAGATCAACCCTCTCTTAAAACTGAGAGATCCTTCCTTTGAAGCAAGTACAATTCCAATCCTAAAAGCCTTGAATGTGTTGTGAATGTGCTTCTCACTATGGCTATAGGTTTTTCTCTCTGAAGTTTGCCTAAACACTTAGTAGGAAATGAAGTATTAGATTAGACTATAATAGGTAGGAGATGATTTGGGTAAATATGCAAATACAAAAATTTAGGGGGTAAATCTAAGATTACTATTTTAGATATATAATGATTACAAAACCCCATATTTCTAATAACTTTATATTAGTTTTGATCTTTTTTGGTTAACACTCTAAACATGGCTTGTGGACCAAACTACTGCTATTTGTTTCCTTCCCTAGAACCGTCCAATTGTTTTTGCTTCTTGCTGTAAAATATAATCCGGTTTTGCAATATTACGCCCCTAACTTTTTAATATCTCGTCGCCCGATCTTTATAATTTGAAGTCTCCAAACTCTTTGACTATATTGAAATTAGCCCCTCCCCAAGAAAGGTTAATTGTGGAAAGATTCCTTGTATGTGAAATGTGTTAGACCCTAGAGGGGGATGATTAGGGTCTTATGCTAATCTAATCCGATTTAAATACCAATTAAAACTAATTAATAAATATATCCTAGCAAGTATGATATGCTACAAGACATGTGAGCTAGGATAAGCAATATGAACAATGAGATATATCCTATATGATAAAAATATATGCAAGGATATATAAACTAACACAAAGGTGAAATAAAACATAAACAAGATAGTGGATGAAATAAATGAGCAATGCACAATTTGCGATATAAGATAAATACAAAAGCAAATGCGCCAATGACAAACTCAAACACACTCAAATGATCACGGAGTTCGGACCTTCCGTCCTATGTCTCCGCTCCGAACTCCCGGGGAGAAATCCACTATCACAACCGGGTTTTCTACGCTCATCCGAATAACGTTTACACCTCACAATGTCGGTTTTCAACGCTCACCGATCAACGTTCACACCTTACACTCTCACTCGGTTTTTTAGCTCACCGAAAACTTTACAATCAACACACTCCGTTTTTTAGCTCACCGAAAACCTTACAATCGCACAATATAACAAATGATTTGTTCTCTACAATAGATGAGAACTCAATGTAGGCTCATACTCAATGTTACAACTCTCACCAACCCAAATATACTATGTATGAAAATACAATAAGCTCATGTGGGTGTGTGTAAGCAATGAGTGAAATAAAATCAAATCTAAACTCAATATAAAAACTAGATTTAAAGAATGATAATCAAATAACTAAGAAAATGTAAAGCTAGATAAGAGTTTAGAAAACTTCTCTATAAACACAAAGGAGAGGATGAAGAAGATTGAGGATGAATCCCTCAATTGACAACATAAGCTTCCTCCTTTGTAAACACAAACCCCAAACTTAAAACAAACTATAAAACCCTCTTAAACTTGTTTAAAACTCTCTCATTGTGTAATAAATGATAAATACAATGGGTTATATATAGGGTAGAAGAAAACAACCCCAAAAACCCCAAAAACCACTAAAAGATAAAAATCAGCAAGTTACCGTTACTGTGCAACGGTAACATTGGCGGTTGACCGTCGCGGTCGACCATGAGAAGAAAAACTCAAAAACTGCTCTCTAGACTACGTACGATCGACCGTCATGGTCGACCGTACTGTAGCACGGTCGACCGTGGCGGTCGACCACACTGTAGCAACGTGCACAGGCAGTTTCCAGTTTTTGACAGTTCTGGAATTTTACGTATCTGATTTTGTAAAATCAATTAAAAATAGTAAATAAACTCCAAAAATCATGAAATCTTTAGGAAAGGTTCTATACATATAGATGAACATGTTAGAGAAAGACTTTATGAAAACTCACTTCCCAGTTGAGAGAAATAAATGTTTGAACACAGATAAACAGTTTCTGAAAATCTGTTGGCATACACGATTTTGTAAAATCAATTGGGCATAGTAAATAAACTCCAAAAATGGTAAAATTTTGAGGAAAGTTTCTAAACATGTAGATTAACATTTCAAAGAAAGAATTTCTTAAATATCACTTTCCATTTGTGAAAACTCATCTGTTTTGTAAAAACATGCACGAACATGCACGAAATAAAAACATGATTTTGTAAATTCAATTAAACGTAACAAATCAATTTCAAACTTGATGAAACTTTAGGAAATGTTTGAAAATGTTATTTTGAACATGTTACAAAAAAAATTTCCAATTTGCATTTCCCAATTGTAGAATCTCATTATTTTGCAAAATCACATAAGTATGGACTTATAAAAGCTTGATCTTGACAAAATGAGTTTAAACAAAGTTTTAAAAACTTTCCAATAGATTTATAAACTTGATAAAAGATATAAAATCGTGTTAATAAGTCTATAATCCAAAATAACGATAAATAAAAATAAACATGTGTGTGTATGAAATTGAGCTTAAAGTATTAACACACATAATATATAAACCTAAACTAAATTACCCAAGCTTGACTTGGTACACTTGCGGAAGAAGCTTGAACTTGTATCTTTAACTTGAATGTACATTGCTTCACTCCACTATTCCGCCAACCTCTATTAGATATGATCGTTGAAGCTCTATTCCATTCATCCTCCAACATGTTGTTTGTCTACAATAAATAAGAAAACACAAATACTAGACAAACAACATTAGTAATAAATTATTTGTTAAACATAATCAAAACAAAGAGGTCAACAATCTCCTCCTTTTTGATGATGACAAACAATTTACAAAAAGGATATATACATGA
>BQKN01062973.1:206514-226229 GCA_022839385.1 Asparagus kiusianus
TATACATGAAAGGAAATGAATATATAAATTATAAATCACATGCATATAGATAAGGAAATGTATACTCATAATATTCCCCCCCCCCCCCTTTGACAACATCAAAAAAAATGGGACCAAAGGATGAAGAGAGCGAAAGCTCCCCCTATCAATATGCATGGGTGAGTATAAAAAAATATAGGGATTGCTCCCTAATTAAAATGCCATATAGAATGTATGCAATGAGGATCAAGGCAAACATATGTGAGTAACTATAAATGGAGAATATGCTAAACACTCCTCACATACGAAAAAGATAATGAGAACACATATGAATATATCAATATGAAAAAGTGTCTCAAATCAAAGAACATAAAAACCATGTGTAAAGGTAGATTTATGAAATCAAAGGAAAAAGAGCATGAGAATCATGTAAAATGTTTTTAAATGAAAACAAATCAATCAAATGAAATCATAAATCAAAATTTAAATCATAAAACCAAACCATTATTGATTTTCAAAAATCAAGAGAGGCAACTATATCTAGCTCTTGAGCTAGTATCAACCCATATGAATATTTTAGCACCCGGTAAACAAGATTTGGGAATAAACACCCAATAATCCGGGGGGGTTATATAAATACAAACCTCTCATCAAAACAAGACCAATAATCATGAAAACAAAAAAGATTTGACAAATAAAAGGAATTGTTTTCATAAAAAATTTAAAATACATTTTTGAAACCAAGAAAAAGAAAAAGAAAAATACTAAGATTTTTGGCTTAAAAATTATTTTGGCACCGAAGTCTTCTTCGTGCCGGTTTGTTTAGGGACATGACCCCTATCAATAAAGCTCAAAGCCCTAGGGTTATGAACCCTCTTGGCGCATATGGTGCACTAACACGGTCAAAGCAATATTTATTCAAATGACCCTTCTGATTGTAATTTGTATAACAAAAGAGATCCATTTGTTTTTGTGGACCTTTAGCTCGTGCACGGAAATCATTTGCAAATAAATATTTTTCTTTTAAATTATATTGCAGATGAGAAACATTATTAAACAAAGGTGGTTTACTTGAGAAATTTGGCAAGTTTGAATATTTTTTTCAAATCATAACAAAACTTCGCCAAATGGCCAAATCTACCACAAACATCACATTTAAAAACATGTGGACTACTAGAAACATTTTGCAAATAAAATTTCTTTTTCAAATCAAAACAATATTTTGCCAAGTGACCAAAATGACCACAAAGATCACACTTGAACACACTAGCATGCTTATGATGAACTTTGTGAGAATGAGCATGTGAATGTGTAAGTGTACAAGATGAAGAAGCTACATGAGATGCACAAGGAGCATTAGAATTTTTATGTTTGTGTGCATCATAGCAAAATTTAGCTAAATGATCTTTTCGGCCGCAAATAGAGCATTTGTAAATTTTGCTATATATGTGTGCATAATGAGTAGATGATGACTTAGACTTGGCACATATATCCATAAGCCTCTTATGATTATCAAAACATATTTTCAAAGTTAAATCTAAAGATGAAATACGATTATTCATAAGATTCAAATCTTCATTTTTAGACACATATGCATTTTTAGAAGTAGAACATAAATAGTCATTTATAAAGGAAGTAGTATCATTTTGTATGTTCTCTACTTCTAACATGACATTATTTTTTTCATGAGTCAAGTTAGCAATATCTAATTTCAAATTTTTATTTTCCAAATTTAACATATCATTGTTTTCTTGAAGAGCAATACTTTCTTGAGATATGATATCAAATTTGGAAGCTAACTTCTCATCATCGGATTTTAAATCTTCATGCTTGCTTTTTAAATCAATAAAATCATTTTGCAATTTGTTAAAGGCATGCAATAATTTTTTACTAGCACAATCAAGTTCATCACTAGATGAATCATTAGTGGTTTTGAACTCGCAAACCTCACTAGGGCTATCGCCTAGTGACCGTGTGCATGATGCTCCATATGAGCTTGAAGCCAGATCCTCCAAAGCTTGTCGATCGCCTCCAAGTCCCCTTGATGTGCTTCAATAAATTTTTATAAGGTGTAAGAACTATCAAAAGAATCAAGCTTGTTAGACATAAATAAATCAAATGCATTTAATAAAAATTCTAACATAAGCTTGTTCATAATAAACATCTTTTTATCATGTTTGCTCCACTTGGATTTCTCCAACATGGGTACAATATAAGCACAATCAATAACTTCCCATAAATTGATATTTTTAGATTGAAGAAGTAATTTGAATCTAAAACACCATTGAGCATATAGGAAAACATTGAATTTAGGAGCAATACTAGAATCATAGCCTAAACAAGATGCATCATTCATATCCATGATTTGTAAAAATATGCAAGCAAGATACAAATGTAATCAAAACAAGATTAACACAAAGAGATAACTTGGATCTTAAAGTCAAGGCGATTAGACCTTAAATCAAAGAGCACCAAGCTCTGATACCAATTGTTAGACCCTAGAGGGGGTTGAATAGAGTCTTATGCTAATCTAATCCGATTTAAATACCAATTAAAACTAATTAACAAATATATCCTAGAAAGTATGATATGCTACAAGATATGTGAGCTAGGATAAGCAATATGAACAATGAGATATATCCTATATGATAAAAATATATGCAAGGATATATAAACTAACACAAAGGTGAAATAAAACATAAACATGATAGTGGATGAAATAAATGAGCAATACACAATTGGCGATATAAGATAAATACAAAAGCAAAGGTGCCAATGACAAACTCAAACACACTCAAATGATCACGGAGTTCGGACCTTCCGTCCTACGTCTCCGCTCCCCACTCCCGGGGAGAAATCCACTATCATAACCGGGTTTTCTACGCTCATCCGAATAACGTTTACACCTCACAATGTCAGTTTTCAACGCTCACCAATCAACGTTCATACTTTACACTCTCACTCGGTTTTCTAGCTCACCGAAAACTTTACAATCAACACACTCGGTTTTTTAGCACACCGAAAACCTTACAATCGCATAATATAACAAATGATTTATTCTCTACAATAATTGAGAACTCAATGTAGGCTCATACTCAATATTACAACTCTCACCAACCCAAATATACTATGTATGAAAATACAATAAGCTCATGTGGGTGTGTGTAAGCAATGAGTGAAATAAAATCAAATCTAAACTGAATATAAAAACAAACTTTAACGAATGATAATCAAATAACTAAGTAAATGTAAAACTAGATATGAGTATAGAAAACTTCTCTATAAATACAAAGGAGAGGATGAAGAAGATTGAGGATGAATCCCTCAATTGACAACATAAGCTTCCTCCTTTGTAAACACAAACCCCAAACTTAAAACAAACTATAAAACCCTCTTAAACTTGTTTAAAACTATCTTATTGTGTAGAAAATGATAAATACAATGGGGTATATATAGGGTAGAAGAAAACAACCCCAAAAAACCCAAAAAACCACTAAAAGACAAAAATCAGGAAGTTACCGTTACTGTGCAACGGTAACATTGGCGGTCGACCGTGAGAAGAAAAACTTAAAAACTACTCACTGTACTGCGTATGGTCGACTGCACTGTAGCACGGTCGACCGTGGCGGTCGACCGCACTGTAGCAACGTGCACAGGCAGTTTCCAGATTTTGACAGTTCTGGAATTTTGCATATCTGACTATGTAAAATCAATTAAAAATAGTAAATAACTCCAAAAATCATGAAATATTTAGAAAAGATTTTACACATGTAGATAAACATGTTAGAGATAAAATTTCTAAAAAATCACTTCCCAGTTGAGAGAAATAAATGTTTGAACACAAATAAACAGTTTCTGAAAATCTGCTGACATACACGATTTTGTAAAATCAATTGGGCATAGTAAATCAACTCCAAAAATAGTAAAATTTTGAGGAAAGTTTCTAAACATGTAAATAAACATTTCAAAGAAATAATTTCTTAAATATCACTTCCCATTTGTAAAAACTCATCTGTTTTGTAAAAACATGTACGGATATGCACGAACGAAAAACATGATTTTGTAAATTCAATTAAACGTAACAAATCAATTTCAAACTTGATGAAACTTTAGGAAATCTTTGCAAATGTGATTTTGAATATGTTATAAAAAAGAATTTTCTAATTTGCATTTCCCAATTGTAGAATCTCATTATTTTGCAAAATCACATAAGTATGAACTTGTAAAAGCTTGATCTTGACAAAATGAGTTTAAACAAAGTTTTGAAAACTTTCCAATAGATTTTTAAACTTGATAAAAGATATAAAATCATGTTAATAAGTCTATAATCTAAAACAATGATAAATAAAAATAAATGTGTGTGTGTGTATGAAATTGAGCTTGAAGTATTAACACACATAATATATAAACCTAAACTAAATTACCCAAGCTTGATCTTGATCTTCAATAAGCTTGACTTGGTACACTTGCGGAAGAAGCTTGAACTTATATATTTAACTTGAATGTACATTGCTTCACTCCACTATTCCGCTAACCTTCATTGGATATGATCGTTGAAGCTCTATTCCATCCATCCTCCAACATGTTGTTTGTCTACAATGAATAAGAAAACACAAATACTAGACAAACAACATTAGTAATAAATTAATATCTCGTCGCCCGATCTTTATAATTTGAAGTAAGTCTCCAAACTCTTTGACTATTTTGAAATTAGCCCCTCCCCAAGAAAGGTTAATTGTGGAAAGATTCCTTGTATGTGAAATGAAATCACCTAAAATCTTCCAAAATCACCCTTAGAATCTTTAATTTTTTATGTTACTAATAATGTTATTAATCGAGCAAAGTTTTAGTTGAGATAAAAACTAATGTATGTGAAATAACTTTGGGTAAATATGCAAGTATCTTTAGCACTTTGACCTTGGTAACTAATAATGTAACGGTTTTTCTATCGAGTGCCCTTAGGCACTCGATAAGAAAAACAAATGTCATTAATTATGCCTCCATCCAAAGTGCTAATTAATGTAGTAATTAATTATTCCCCTAATTATGCCTCCATCCAAAGTACTAATTAATGCAGTAATTAATTATTCCCCTACAATTTAATTATTCCTCTTCAATGAAATAACTCCCCATCGATTGATGTACCACAATGGCTCAAAGAAAATATGTAACAAGAAATATAAAAAGCTCACTTTTGTCAAATGGGGCTATGGTGAAAGCATAGAACCCCGTCTTAAATGAACCGGTGAATCCGGGAGAAAAGTGAAGAAAACAGGATATGTTATGAGAAGAGTGACGTGGGAATCTTTTTCCAACTTGATGGAATAAATGAATATATATATATATATATATATATATATATATATATACACACACACTGTGTTTCTCAAACGCATCAGTGCCACTTAGCTTAAAAGTGTCTTGTTTGGGGTTTTTTGCAAAATGTGCACGAAGTGAAAAGTCACTCTCACTCATTTTCTCTCTCCTCCCTCAACCCAAGAAACCAGATCCAGCTCCTCCGAGCCCCTCACCACCCCATGTCGAGCTCCCCTCCCCTGCTCACCGACCACGCCAAACCCCTCAGCCGTCGCCGCGCTCCTTCCGACGCTAATACCTGATAATCACATTTTATTACAATTTTATACCCTCATTATCTATTTTATATGAATAAATATACTACTAATAATTGTTTTTTTTATCTTAAATTGGAGGTTAATGAAGAATAAGAGCTCAAAATCTCATCTCTCATCAAAACCCCTTGAAAAAATGAAGCAAAGCCCAATGGAGAAATAAGAATTGTCAAAATTATCCAAAAGCCCAAAGATAAAAAGAAGAAGAAATAACAAAGCCCAAAAGCCCAAATCCAAGAACAAGAGAAAAGCTCGGATCAGCAACAGGAGAGGATTGGGTATCGATGCCAGCATCGAATCCAAGAACAAGAGAAAAGCTCGGATCAGCAACAGGAGAGGATTGGGTATCGATGCCAGCATCGATACCCCAATTGATGCTGGTATCGATACTGACGTACAGTTTGTTACGAATCAATGGTTAAAATTTGTTATTTTTGGATAAGATTTCAATCCAATGGCTCTCATTCACTGATGTTTACTATAAATAGGGGTAGAGAGTGAGGAATTAGAGGTAAAAAATTTTATAACTCCATTTGGAGAAGAGGGTTACTCTTAATTGAGAAGGCCTTCCAAAAATTATAATTTTTATTGCAATTAATAATAATAATTTTTCTCCACTTTAAATTTGTCTTTGTTCCTCTTTATTGAATGATGAGGAAGGAGATGAAGAGCAATTTGAAGGTTTGTATTTCTTTTATTTTTCTCTTTTATTTCTTTTTAGTAATTTTTTTATTATTGCTTATTAGTTAGATTTACATTCATGCTTGTAGTGTAGATTTATTTTCTTATCTTTTTATTTCTTTTTGCACTTTAATTTGTAAAGTAGACTTATTTTCTTGCATTTAATTTTTGTAATATATTTTGTAGTTTAGATTTTAATTCTTTGTAGTTAGATTTATTTCTTGTTCATAGTTTAGATTTTTATTTTCTTTTTAATTTTGTAATTAGTTCTTTTTCTTGTTTTTATTTCTTAAGATGAGAAATTAATTCTTGTAGGAATCTTAGAATTGTATGATGCTAATCTAATTTCTTTTATATTATGCAAATTATTTTCTTACACTTAAAATATTCATGTTTAGGATAATCAACTAGTGAACTAATCGGTAGAAGAAGAATTTGATAATCTATACTTATCTTAAATGGTTTTATAGGTTATGCTTATGAATTCTAGGATTACTATCTTGTTTTTATTTTTATCATGAATAGTAATTTTAACTTAGATGATAATTTGATAGGTTATACTTTCCTTAAATGGTTTGATAATCTATGCTTAATAAATCTAAGTTGAAATATGATAAAAAGAGAATAGTTTGTATTTTATATTTGAGTTAGTTAGTGGATTAAATTCTAGATTTCTCATATCTTAATTGAATCCTCCATATTGACTTTCTTTAATTTTTCTTTCTATTCTTGATTTTATTTCTTGATTTTATTCTTTCTTCTTTCTTGCATTGTGATTTCATTTATTCTTTGATTCTTATTTCTTTTCTCTAAAATTCAATTTATTGTTACTTGCACATAAATCAAAACAACCACTCATCATATCTCTCTCCACAATCACACTTATTCTTTAATCCTATTTTGTCACGCACAAAACATAAGAACCAATTCTAATAATCTCTTAAAATCATCTTCTTCGTGGGATCGATAACTTTTTATACAATAACTTGATTAATTGTGCACTTGCAATTTTGGTACATAATTATGTCGCATCAAGTTTTTGGAGCCGTTGCCAGGGAAGATGCTAAAATAGGATTTTATTATTTTGGTTCTTTAACTTGTGTGTTTTCTTGTGAAGGAACCGCTTGGAGCTTGAAATTCTTGGATTGAAGATCAAGAACTTAGAGAATTGCTTTCGGGTAAGTCCTCTTTCTAGTGTTTTCAATTCCACCCTTTTTAGTTAGCTTCACAATTAGAGACAATTAGGATTTAAAAAAAACAAAAAGATTTTATTTTTGTTGACCATAATAAAATCCACCTTTCAATTGGACATTAACTAACAAGATAATAAATTCAAACAAGATCTCTCTTCTCACATTTAATTGTTATTAACCATAATTAAAAATATAAAGATTTTCTTTTTATCATCCATTTTAGTCGCTTTTAATTTCTAGGATTGCATTTCATATAGTGTAGGAATTCACCAAAGTGATTGTAGCACTTGATTTGGCACACACTTAAAACATTCTTAAGGGCAAAACTCATAATCAAGATAAGGTAAGGGATTTCATCACCCTTTCCTTAGCCTACAAATCACTAATTCCTCACTTCACAAACCCAAGCCTTCTAAAACTCATTAGACGTTGGCCCCTAAGGATTCGAGCTCAATAAGGAACAAGAAATCCTTAAGTGAACGGTTTAAATTTTCTTAAATTAGTTGGTATCTAAGACAAGGTTTAGGGGTTGCGTAAAGCGCTCCGCAAAGAACGAAGTACTTAATTGATCTCTGATCTCCCTCTAGTACTATCCTTACCTGGCTAACTACCTGGGTAAAAACTTTAATCTTTTCACTGTAGGAGTTTTTGGTTAGGAGCTGGTCTAGTGAGTTAGGCTAAACCCTAGAATTAGAGTGATTGAAAAGTGATTACTTTGATTTGTTTTAGTTAGGATTTTTCTTTATCCTTTTCTTCTCATAAAAAAACTAATTTTCTTTCTTTCCTTAAAAAAATATTTGTTTTGGTGTACGCAAACTTGGGTTCGGGATAATTCTCATCGTTTAATCCGTGTTAAACTAATTCAAGAAATGGCAAATCAACCCGTTCTCCAGGATATGTGTTACCCCATCAGAAATGTAATTCCATCTTGCATAAGACTCCCCGAAGTAAATGGAACAAATTTTGAGCTTAGACCGTATTACATAAACATGCTTCCTAAATTCCTTGGTAATGAAACAGAAGATGCATAAATTTTTATCTCGGAATTTGAGGAAGTGTGTATTATAATTAAAATGAGAGAATTAACCGAAGATGCAATTAAACTCAGATTTATTCCATTTGCTCTTAAGGACAAAGCTAAAAAATGGCTATACAGCTTACCGACAAATTTCATCTCAACTTGGGAGGAATTTATCATCGTTTTTCTTAAGAAATTTTTCCTATTCACAAAACGGTAAAGCTTAGGAACAGCATTCAAAACTTCAAAATTGTCCCGGGAGAGCCATTCTGGAAATATTTCGACCGATTCAAAGATCTTTTAATCCAATGTCCTCATCATGGTCTAGAAAAATGGCGATTGTGCCAAGTCGTATATGAATGATTGGACTATTCTTTAAAAAACATCTTTAGAATTGATGTGTCAGGGAGATTTTATGAGGAAAAACGCAGATGAAGCCTAGGAATTCCTAGAGAGTCTATCTGAAAAAACAATGCAGTGGGAGCACTGTGATGACAGGGTTTCATCAGTTCCCCAATCTAAGTCTAGTGGTCTTTCTCTGGAGTCAAACATTGTTTCTGAAGCAAAGATGGTAACAATCCTATGGAGGTTAGAAGCCTTAGAAGTTAAGGAACGAGCTCCAACTCAAATCAATCATGTTTCTGCCTCAGGATGTCATAACTGTCAGTCTTCTACCCATGTTTCAGAGAAATGCCCTCTCCTAGGAAACAACCATGCTTTAGAACAGATGAACGATGCATTCCAGTGCCCTAGAAATAATCCATTTTTTCTAACCTACAGCCCAGGTTGGAGAAATCATCCCAACTTTGTTTGGAACCAAAGAAATTCTCATGGAAATCAAAACTTTATTCCCGCGTCTAACCAACAATTCCCTAGGGGAAACACTGTCTCATTCAACGCACCAAACAATTTTCAACAAGCTAACCCTGTTTTTCCATCCCAACATCCTCATCCTCACCAGCCTACAAATTCTTCAAATTCTGGTCATGACAAACGTTTAAGTGTCTTAGAAAAGGGTTTAGAAGCTATGATCAAAGCTTCTACACAAACGACCAACATGTTGACCTAGTCATCCACCACTCTAAATTCCTTCATGCAAACAACCGGCCAAGTGCTCAACTCGGACACTCAAGCCATAGCCCGGTTAGAAACCTAACTTGGGCAACTAGCCACTGCCGTGAGTTAGAGAGAGAAAGAAAAATTCCCAAGTCAACCTGTTGCAAACCCTAAAGACAATGGATCCAGTTCATCCCATCCAGCTCATGTGAATGCAGTTCACACACTGTGATCAGGCAAACAAATAGACAATCAAGTTAAAATGCCACCGGATCAAACCCCTTCTCCTATCCAACACACTCCTTCCGATGAAGCAATTCCTTCTGATGACCAAAACGCTGAACTTGAGATTGAGCCTGATCTAGATAGGTATAGGCCCGTTGCCCCCTTTCCAGATAGACTCAAACCTAGGAAAAACTCCCCGCAGGTTGAGAAATTCCTAGAAATGTTTAAACAGGTCAAGATCAACATCCCTCTCTTAGATGCAATTGAACAAATTCCTTCTTATGCAAAGTTCTTGAAAGACTTATGCACTAAGAAAAGAACCACCAACGTCCCCAAGAAAGTATTCTTAGCTGCCAACCTCAGTGAAATTTTTTCAAAACCCATGCTGTTGAAATACAAGGACTCTGGTTGTCCCACAATTCCATGCGTCATAGGTAACACTCATATTGATAAGGCACTTCTAGACTTGGGAGCCAGCGTCAACCTCCTTCCTTATTCAGTCTATCAACAGCTAGTTGTAGGAGAACTTAAACCGACAAGATGCACTCTACAGTTAGCTGATAGATCTGTAAAAATTCCCAAAGGAGAGGTAGAGGATGTTCTGATCAAAGTTGGAGAGTTTATTTTCCCTGTTGATTTTATTGTTTGAAAACACAGCCCGTTTCTAATCTCAAAAGTCAAATCCCCGTCATTCTAGGAAGACCGTTCTTAGCCACCTCAAATGCTTTAAATTATAGAACCGGTCAGCTAAAACTATCTTTTGGGAATATGATTGTTGACCTTAATATTTTCAACTTAGGGAGACAGCCTAGTGATCCATCTGATAAACCCATGGAAGTGAATTTCATTCAAGGAATATCTAGTGAACAACAAGAGGGAGAGTGTGAGTCTGATACAAATGCATCTGATTTAATGATTGAGGAGCTTTCTGATGACGAACTAGAGATAGAACCGCTGGTCAATCATGTTTTTACTGTTGGCTGGCAACGAAAACCTTTAGAGATAGAACCCCGAGTCCAGCTTCGCCCATCTGTGGAGGAACCCCCTAAGTTAGAGCTCACACCTCTACCTAAAAATCTAGAGTATGCATACTTAGGGGAGAACGAGTCTTTACCAGTTATTATTTCTTCTGATTTGACTACCGGTCAAAAGGAAGCTCTTTTAGATGTTTTAAGAGAGAATAGGGAAGCCATTGGATGGACCATGGCTGATATCAAAGGGATTAGTCCAACCATTGTTCAACACCAAATCCATTTGATAGATGATGCCAAACCTACTAGAGATCCTCAACGTAGGTTAAACCCAGTGATGAAAGAAGCCGTTACAAAAGACATTCTGAAATGTCTCGATCATGGGATCATTTATCTCATTTCTGATAGTTCATGGGTGAGTTCGGTGTAAGTTATTCTAAAGAAATCTGGGATCACCATGATCCAAAATGAGGCTAATGAGCTGATTCCCACTCGAATCCAAACGGGATGGCGAGTTTGCATTGACTACCGAAAACTCAACTTAGCCACTCGGAAAGATCACTTCCCTCTTCCTTTCATTGACCAAATGTTAGATCGTTTAGCAGGACATGAGTTTTACTGTTTCCTGGATGGATATTCAGGTTACAATCAAATCCCTATCGCTCCTGAAGATCAGGAGAAAACCACATTCACTTGCCCGTATGGAATATTCGCATACCGACGCATGCCCTTTGGACTGTGTAACGCACCTGCCACATTCCAACGTTGCATGATCAGTATTTTTTCCGACATGGTAGAACGATTTCTCAAAATTTTCGTGGACGACTTTTCCATCTTTGGTGACACGTTTTCCCAATGTTTGCATCATCTTAAACTGGTCCTAGAACGGTGTAGGGAGAAAAATCTGACTCTCAATTGGGAGAAATGTTATTTTATGGTCAAACAAGGCATTGTCTTAGGACATGTAGTTTCCAATAGGGGAATCGAAGTGGACAAAGCTAAGGTAGATCTCATTTCCAATCTCCCTCCTCCCAAAATAGTCAAAGATGTCAGATCGTTTCTTGGTCATGCTGGTTTTTACTGACGTTTCATCAAGGATTTGAGCAAAATTACTAGACCCTTGACCAATCTTTTAGCCAAGGATACATCATTTGTCTTCTCTCCCGACTAGCTCATAGTTTTTGAATATCTAAAAAAAGAGCTAACCACAGCACCTATCATTCATGCACCGGACTGGACCTTACCCTTCAAACTGATGTGTGATGCATCTGATTCTGCGATTGGTGCTGTTTTAGGACAACGGTTTGATGGAAAACCGCATGTGATCTACTACGCCAGTAGGACTCTGAATGATACCCAGCAAAATTACTCTGTCACAGAAAAAGAGTTTTTAGCTGTAGTCTTTGCCTTAGAAAATTTTAGGTCCTACCTCATCGGTTCCTTGACCAAAGTTTTCACAGATAATGCCGTACTAAAGTATCTTTTGACCAAAAAGGATGCTAAAGCACGACTCATTAGATGGATTCTCCTTCTTCAAGAGTTTGACATTCAAATTCTTGATAGAAGGGGAACAGAGAACCCCGTAGCAGATCACCTTTCTCGACTACCGAACGCACCAACATCAACCGTTCCGATCAATGAGCATTTCCCTGATGAACAACTCCTACAAATCCAATCTGTCCCATGGTTCGCTGATATTGTGAATTACATAATCATGAACCAGATCCCTTCTCATTGGTCCAAACATGATAGATCTCGTTTTCTCTCCCAAGTAAAATACTTTTACTGGGATCATTAGTGATAACGGTACACATTTCTGTAACCGTTCTTTTGAGGCTTTGATGAGGAAATATTCAATCGCACACAAATTATCAACTCCTTATCACCCCTAAACCAGTGGACAAGTAGAGGTTACAAACAGGCAGATCAAACAAATCTTAGAAAAAACAGTTAATCATAACAGAAAAGATTGGTCTGTAAAATTATGTGATGCTCTGTGGGCATATAGAATAGCTTTCAAGGCCAATTTGGGGATGTCACCATACAGACTGGTGTTTGGGAAAGCTTGTCACCTATCAGTGGAGTTGGAGCATCGAGCAATATGGGCAATAAAACAGTTGAATTTTGACTTAGACTCGGCAGGTAAGAACAGATTGCTCCAAATAATTGAGTTGGAAGAAATTTAAAATAATGCATACATAAACTCAAAAATTTACAAAGAGAAAAAAGATTTTTCATGACAAATCAATTTTATGAAAAAATTTCCCTCCAGGATAGAAAGTTTTATTGTACAATTCAAAATTGTATCTTTTTCCTAAAAAATTAAGATCAAGATGGACAAGTCTATTTTTTGTCAAACAAGTTTTTCCACATGGGGCTGTCGAGATAGAAAATCCTAAAAATATTAACATTTTTAAAATAAATGGTCAACGTCTGAAACCATTTTTAGAATTTTCTACGCTCGGAGAGGAAGAGGTGTTGGTTCTTCATGAACCTCATTATCTGTAAAAAAAAATATTTCGAATAGTTTCCAAAAAAAAATAATAATAATACATACATATTTCCTCATAAAAAACGAAAAAATATATACATATTTTCTCACCTTTTGTTTTTCACTTAAAAAAAACAAAAATTTGAATAAGTAACATGAAAAAAAATAATATATATATATATATAAATATATATATAATAATAATAATAAATATGTTAAAAATCAAATATTTCTTTTAGGCCATTTTCTTTGGCCCAACAAAAAAAGAAAAAGAAATATATAGGCCCAATATCACAGGCCCACAAAAAAAAAAGAAAAAACCGTGTTTGGGCCTGCTGGCCCAAAATCCATGTTTCTGGGCATCGATGCCCCGAAACTGCTGCTTTTAAAAACGTAGCCCCCAAACTCCTTTCTCCTTTCCCTTTTTCTCTTCAACTCATCTCCCCAAAACCCGAATTTCTCCTCCCCTCTCAAACCCTAATCACCCACATAGATAAAGAAATTTTGGAGGCTTGTTTCTACAATCTTTAGGGCTTCATCCTCATCTCCCCATGGTATGATTTCTAACCTTAATCTTGTAATTTCAATTTTTTTGAATTCATGGACGATTTGGTGATTGAATCATGGGTAGTTGTGAATGCTTATCATATTTTGTGAAATTCATGATCAATTTAACAAATTTAGGGTCTAAATTGGGGATTTTTGTTCAAAATCCGAAAATTGGGGGGTGTTTATTCAAAATTCGAAAATTAGGGGGGGGGGTGTTTTGCAAATCCGAAAATTTCTTGGGGGTTTGAACTTAGAATTCAATTGAGGATATCTTGTTCAAAAATCTAAAAAAAATCAAAAAAAAAACTTGGGGTGTTTTGTGCGAAACCGAAAATACTTGGGGTGTTTCATGCAAACCCGAAAATTCTTAGGGTTTTTGTACAAAAACGCATAATTTTGAACATTCAAATTAGGTACGTGATTTCAAATTTAAAAAAAATTGAGTGTTTTATACAAACCCGAAAAAAAATTGGGGGGTTTTTGCAAAAATAAACTTGAATTTGGGTGTTTTGTGCAAATGTGAGTAATTGGACAAATAAAAGTTTAATTGGATACTTCTCACATTCGGAAATTTGTACTGAATATTTTATTCAATAATTGTAATGTTTAACTTATAATTGTCATTTCAACATGTATGTTTCACCGATCAAGTTATCAAATTTTTAACATTTTTGTTCTCAAAGAATAATTTTGAGGGAATTTATTGTAAAAAGAAATTCTGATAACTTGAAATTAACTCATGTTGAACAATTTGTAGCTAAAATAATAATAAATAAATAATTTTTTTTCTTTTTTTTTCTTCTGTAGATGCGCCCCAGAAAGAAATCTCGAGCAAGTTCATCATCCTCTGATCCATCTGATGCCGATATAGATAGACCCACTATTTTAGCTAGAATTGTGAGTCTTAACATTCATTTTGAGAGGGGATTTCAGATGAGTGCACTGCATACATATCATTCCACAGTCACCATGTTAACTGCAGTAGGTCTTAGGAGCATGATGACTAAACCCTTAGAAAAAGTCAACATTTCATTAGTACATGAGTTCTATTCTGGATGGGAGATTGATCCAGATAGAGAATATTCAGCTTTTTCTATCGTGAGGGGTGTTAGGGTTATCTTTGATCTTTCTACTATTCGTGCTACCCTTGACCTTGCAGAACCACCCACTGATGTACCAGATTACTTCCATTTAGCCTCCACTTTACAACCTGGTACAACAGAATACAACAACATGTCTGCAACCTTGTGTGGGAGGGTCTTTACATCTAGCTTCGGTTCAGGAAATCTCAAACCAGAATATAGATTACTTAATCTTTTCCTGAACTTTGATTTGAAACCCACCACTGCATACTCCGTCATTACCCCACACGATATTCTCCTTCTCTTTTGGATAGCCACGGGTCAGCGATTTGATATAGCGATGATTATATTTGTATGGATGCGCTCATCAGTGGAGAATGTGTTAGAGTGGGTCAGGACACAGTCTGCATCACGTACTCAGCTCATTTACCCCTATTTCATCACTAGACTCTGCCATAGATTTCACGTTCCAGTATTCGCAGAGGATAGGTTAGAAGCAGGGAAGGGGTTACTGAATGATCAGACTGTAAGGAGGAGCATTTCAGGACGAGATCAGTCCGGTCCTACAGGTAGAGAGCCTCCTCAGCACCAGCCAGCTACACATGACCCCGCTAGAGAGGAGATGGACAGAATACGGAGTCGCATGGACAGGATGCAGATACAGATACACAGGATACAGCGGCAGATACACGAGATGCATGGTCAGTTGAGCTACTCCACCGAGACCATGTCATATTTGGCGAGAGGATGGCAGAGAGAGCATGGAGATATAGATGGACCTCCACCTGAGCTTCATAGTTTTATCACACCATTTCAGCCAGATGATGTTCCAGGAGAGGATGAGGCAGGACCGAGTTCAACAGCTGCCGCTGATGATGTGGATGACGATATATCAGGAGATGAGCAGTGAGGGATGTTCTTTTTATTTTACCCAGTCTTTGATTTTTATTTCGGCATGTATTTATTAAACTATGATATTCTGGATATTATTTGCCTTGAGGACACTGCAAAGTCTGGGTATGGGGGTGTAGCTAGTTAGCCTTTGTTTATATTTTGCTAGTTAGTATTTTGTTTCAGTATTTTTTTTATTTCTTTCAACATTTATCTTAAAAAAAAAATTTATCACTTGCCAAATTAATAGAGTTAAGTAATAATTGATCTAATTGATAGATTTTAAATTTTCTAATTCCTAGTTGGTGACATACTCAAGTTCACCTTTTATGGTAACTCCAAATAAAATTCTTAAGAAATGATTTTTTAACTAGTATACTTTACTTAAGTCTTACCTTAGACTTTTAATTAAAAATAATGAAATTTTTGCATGCTTAACTTAGAGTTGAAAATATTTTTTTCAAGTTATCTTGATTTACACATATTTTTCAGACTATATATACTTACACATATATATATATTAAAAAAAACTAACCTTATAAAAGAAGAGTGCGAAAAATGGGCACAAAAAAAAAACTCTTAAATTCAAGGTGATTCTATCTTATAAAGCCTAAGTTGACTGAGCAATTAAGCCCAAGGAGTATCTCTATACTTAATGACCTAAGCCCAATTGGGTTGGGATTCATTGGCCCAAAACTCGTTAAATGGTCACTTAGAAAGCCCGTTAAAATAGAAAACAATCACCAAGAATTAGAGAGTGAAAAAAAAATTATTATATATATATAACACTAACCATTGTTTTTATATATATATTGTTGTTTTGTATATATGGTCTTGAAAAACAATTTTTGATCAAGAGACTTGAAAGTTATTTAAAACAAAGAGTTGGCATGTTCTTTTCAAAACTTTTTGATTAAATCTCTAAGATTTGACTTGGTTTTGTATTGCTATAATGAAAAAGATTTTCTAAGGAATTTACATTGGAGTTATATATAAAAACATTTTCTTGATTATTAACTAGCTTCAATTAGAATGTTTAAATATATCAAGGAAAATCTGTTATTTACTGACTTATTTAACTTAGCAAGTTAACCGAATTTTGTGGGTATATTCACTGTAAACCCTCACGAGACTACAACTCGTCCACTAGGGTAACCTAGAGGTTTAAAGGCTTGTTGTATGCGCTAAATACAACCGCGATTCCTACGAAAGTGAGTTAGGATTTTCTTTTTATTTTCTTTGCTAGAGGACTAGCAAAAGTTTAGGTGTGGGGGTATTTGATAATCACATTTTATTATAATTTTATACCCTCATTATCTATTTTATATGAATAAATATACCACTAATAATTGTTTTTATCTTTTAATTGCAGGTTAATGAAGAATAAATCTCAAACTCTAATCTCTCAACAAAAACCCGTTGATTAAATGAAGAAATTAAGCAAAGAAGCCCATTGGAAAATTAATTTCCAAATTATCCAAAAGCCCAAGCTAAGAAGAAGAAGTGAAGCCCAAGAAATGCCAAAGCCCAAATCAAATAAATGAAGAAATCAAAGTCCAAGCCCAAAGCCCACAAGAAGAAACAAGTTCGGACAACAACCAGAGAGAGGCAGGCATCGATGCCTGCATCGATGGGGGCATCAATGCCAGCATCGATGCCTGTATCGATGCCAGCATCGATACCCCTATCGATGCTGGTATCGATACGCTGGACAGTTTGTTACGAATCAAAGGCTGAAAATTGATATTTTTGGATAAGATTTCCATCCAATGGATCTCATTCACTGATGTTTACTATAAATAGGGGTAGAGAGTGAGGGGTTAGAGGTGTGAAAATTTTTGTAACTCCTTTTGGAGAGGAGGGCTACTCTTAATTGAGAAGGCCTTCTAAAATTTTAACTTTAGTTGCAATTAATAATAATAATTTTTTCACCACTTTAAATTTTTCTCTTCTTCTCTTTGTTGGATGATGAAGATGAAGATGAAGATGGAGAATTATTTGAAGGTTTGCATTTCTTTTCTTTTTCTCTTTTATTGCTTATTAGTGTAGATTTATTTCTATGCTTGTAGTTAGATTTTATTTTCTTATTAAATAGCCAAGAGGCTAGAACCCTCTTGCCTTAGATTTATTTCATGCTTATAGAGTAGATTTATTTTCTTGCATTTAATTCTTGCAATTTTATTTTGTAGTTTAGATTTTGCAATTTATTTTATAGTTAGATTTTAATTTCTTATACTATTCACATTGAGGCTAGAACCCTCTTGGATTTAGTTTTTCTTTTTGTTTATTTTTATTTTGTTTGATTCACCTTTAGGCTAGAACCCTCTAGGGAATCACTCTTTTCTAAGAAGTGGGTTCAATTTTAGATTACCCATATCTATAATTGAATCCACCATCTTTAATTTTTTGCATTTTCTTTTATTGTAGAATTTTGTTCTTCATTCTTGATTTTTTTATTTGTTTCTTGATTTTATTTTTCCTTCTCACCTTATTGATCATACTCATTCTTTTTCAAAATTCTCTCTCACTTACACTTTGCACCTATTCACATTCTCTCCACAATCACATTTATTCATCACTCCTTTTTGTCACGCACACAACATAAGAACCGATTTTATATTTTCTCCTACAAAACACCTTCCTCGTGGGATCGATATCTTAAATACTATAACTTAACACGGTTGTGCACTTGCAACCTTTTTGGTACATGTTTATGCCGCACCAGCAGCATACCCAGGAGACAACCCTGGCACTCGGTCAGGAAAGGCTTACTTGAAAGACTACAACTAGAATGCTCAAGAAGCTGAAGAACAGCCCCAAGACGCTGGGGGTTCTGTACCAAAGAAGCCGGTTGATAAAGAGAAATAAAAAGAGCTCCGATTCAGTAAAAAACTTCACCAGGAACTCCTGGAGTCGAGCGCTCCCTTCCAATTCAATGTCATGGCGCAACTGGCCAACATACCGGCCATGATTACTCTATATGAGCTCCTGAGGTTATCCAAAACTACCAAGGAAGCTCTAATCGAAGCCTTAAAGAACACGGAGAGTTTTATCACTCAAATCACTCCGATTTCTGAAGCTTCTGAAGGCTAATCCTGCCGGCAATGTCTGCAAGCAGCAAGGAGTTTACCTTGCATATCATTTACTCAGGAAGATAAGCAGGTTAAACACAAACATGATAGACCTCTGTACTATACAGGGTACATTGGGTCGTCAGAAATCAGTCGTGTTCAAGTTGACCCGGGCTCTACGCTCAGCATCATGTCCTATAGGGTTATGCAGGTCTTAGGAATTCCCATGCATCGACTGAACACCACTTAGACTACCATCTTCGGGTTCAACGCTAACAACACTCGGCCCCTGGGAAAGATTAAACTCAGTTTGCCAGATCGGAGATCTCAAGTCTAAGGTGACTTGTTATATCATAGATGCGGACACGTCCTACAATCTATTGTTGGGACGACCATGGATTCATGCAAACCGCATTGTCCCATCTACCCTACATCAAGTCATAAAGTATGCCAATGATGAGGGAGAGGTTCGAATCCTAATTCTAGAAAAATACCCTTTCCGAGGGGTGGAAAATTTTCACACCGACTCCGTCTTCTATCTAGAATCCCAGGAGAAAGAAGATGTAGACAGCGGTAACGAAGCTGACATTGAGCCGGATCCTGAAGAAGATTATCTGTGGGAATTAAACTTCAATGTAATGGGTCAGGATGAGAGCAATAATAATGTACCGAGTGAGGACGAGTGGTGCATTAATGAAGATTTTATTTTGGCGTACTTGTCTGTTGTGTCCTCTAAAAATAAACGAATAGAGAATGATCTTAATGCAGATACCAACCCATGGCACACATTGTGTGCATAGGCATCCCTCACATTGCCAATTAAATCATCCTTGTAACAACCGTAAATTTTGATACGTATTTAAATAAATTTTTCTAGT
>BQKN01062973.1:231229-266782 GCA_022839385.1 Asparagus kiusianus
ATTCTAAAAATGGTTTCAGACGTTGACCATTTATTTTAAAAATGTTACCATTTTTAGGATTTTCTATCTCGACAGCTCCATGTGGAAAAACTTGTTTAACAAAAAATGGACCAGTCCATCTTGATCTTAATTTTCCTGGAAAAAGATGCAATTTTGAATTGTACAATAGAACTTTCTGTCCTGGAGAGAAATTTTTTCGCAAAATTGATTTGTCATGAAAAATTTTTATTTTCTCTTTGTAAATTTTTGAGTTTATGTATGCATCATTTCTAATTTCTTCCAACTCATTTATTTGGAGCAATCTGTTTTTACCTGCCAAGTCTGAGTCAAAATTTAACTGTTTTATTGCCCACATTGCTCAATGTTCCAATTCTACTGGTAGGTGGCAAGCTTTCCCGAATACTAATCTGTATAGTGACATCCCCAAATTGGCCTTGAAAGCTGTTCTATACGCCCACAGAGCATCACACAATTTTACAGACCAATCTTTTCTGTTATAATTAACTGTTTTTTCTAAGATTTGTTTGATCTGCCTATTTGTGACCTCTACTTGTCCACTGGTTTGGGGGTGATAAGGAGTTGATAGTTTGTGTGTGCCAAATCAAGTGCTACAAATCACTTTGGTGAATTCCTACACTATATGAAATGCAACCCTAGAAATTAAAAGCGACTAAAAAGGATGATAAAAAGAAAATCTTTTATTTTTTTAATTATGGTCAACAACAATCAAATGTGAGAAGGGGGAAGATTGTTTGAGTTTATTATCTTGTTAGTTAAAGTCCAAGTGAAAGATGAATTTTTATTATGGTCAACAAAAATAAAATCTTTTTATTTTTATTTTAATCCTAATTGTCTCTAATTGTGAAGCTAGCTAAAGAGGGTGGAATTGAAAACTAGAAAGAAGACTTACCCGAAAGCAATGCTCCAAATTCTTGATCTTCAATCCAAGATTTTCAAGCTCCAAGCGGTTCCTTCACAAGAAAAATACACGAGTTAAAGAATCAAGTTAATAAAATCCTATTTTAGCACCTTCCCCGACAACGACGCCAAAAACTTGATGCGGCATAAACATGTACCAAAAAGGTTGCAAGTGCACAACCGTGTCAAGTTATAGTATTTAAGATATCGATCCCACGAGGAAGGTGTTTTGTAGGAGAAAATATAAAATCGGTTCTTATGTTGTGTGCGTGACAAAAAGGAGTGATGAATAAATGTGATTGTGGAGAGAATGTGAATAGGTGCAAAGTGTAAGTGAGAGAGAATTTTGAAAAAGAATGAGTATGATCAATAAGGTGAGAAGGAAAAATAAAATCAAGAAACAAATAAAAAAAATCAAGAATGAAGAACAAAATTCTACAATAAAAAAATGCAAGAAATTAAAGATGGTGGATTCAATTATAGATATGGGTAATCTAAAATTGAACCCACTTCTTAGAAAAGGGTGATTCCCTAGAGGGTTCTAGCCTAAAGGCGAATCAAACAAAATAAAAATAAACAAAAAGAAAAACTAAACCCAAGAGGGTTCTAGCCTCAAGGTGAATAGTATAAGAAATTAAAATCTAACTATAAAATAAATTGCAAAATCTAAACTACAAAATAAAATTGCAAGAATTAAATGCAAGAAAATAAATCTACTCTATAAGCATGAAATAAATCTAAGGCAAGAGGGTTCTAGCCTCTTGGCTATTTAACAAGAAAATAAAATCTAACTACAAGCATAGAAATAAATCTACACTAATAAGCAATAAAAGAGAAAAAGAAAAGAAATGCAAACCTTCAAATAATTCTCCATCTTCATCATCCAACAAAGTGAAGAAGAGAAAAATTTAAAGTGGTGAAAAAATTATTATTATTAATTGCAACTAAAGTTATAATTTTGGAAGGCCTTCTCAATTAAGAGTAGCCCTCCTCTCCAAAAGGAGTTACAAAAATTTTTACACCTCTAACCCCTCACTCTCTACCCCTATTTATAGTAAACATCAGTGAATGAGATCCATTGGATGGAAATCTTATCCAAAAACATCAATTTTCAGCCTTTGATTCGTAACAAACTGCCCAGCGTATCGATACCAGCATCGATAGGGGTATCGATGCTAGCATCGATACAGGCATCGATGCTGGCATCGATACCCCCATCGATGCAGGCATCGATGCCTGCCTCTCTCTGGTTGCTGTCCGAACTTGTTTCTTCTTGTGGGCTTTAGGCTTGGACTTTGATTTCTTCATTTATTTGATTTGGGCTTTGGCATTTCTTGGGCTTCACTTCTTCTTCTTAGCTTGGGTTTTTGGATAATTTGGAAATTAATTTTCCAATGGGCTTCTTTGCTTCATTTCTTCATTTAATCAACGGGTTTTTGTTGAGAGATTGGAGTTTGAGATTTATTCTTCATTAACCTGCAATTAAAAGATAAAAACAATTATTAGTGGTATATTTATTCATATAAAATAGATAATGAGGGTATAAAATTGTAATAAAATATGATTATCAGCTGCCAGGGCAATCCTCTCTTCTTCTGAATCGATAAGAGGCTTGAGGTGGTCATCGTTCTCAGTAACGGAGGGGCTAATCATGTTGGAAGACTTAGCCTTGCCTCCTTTCTTCTTGGACGAGGTGTTCATCCACTGTTGGTCTCCCACCAGATAAGGGTGGACCCACATGATTTCTCCCTTTGAGGTAGTAAAGGGTACTAACCCTTGTCCTCCTGACTGTATAAGTCAGTGTTTTTCAAGCGCATTTCTCCTTTACGAATGGGGACAACGCCATCTGCAGTTGCTACCGGAGGGAAGTCACCGAATTGGACCGCTATCATATTGGTGGATACGGTCTTTTGCTCGGGCTTTAAAGTGAGCACGTTAGCATTCACTAAATTTTGCAGGATGTCTTTAAAGACGTAGCACCTTCTGGTAGGATGTTCTAGGAACCTGTGATAGCAGCAATAATTAGGGTCATCCACTTTTCCTGCTTCATCTGATTTCCTAATTTCGGACAGCTGTAGCTTGTTGTTCTTCTGAAGTAACTAGAACAAGGTGTCCACATGCTCCTCTTTAAATGAGTACTGCTTGGGCGCTTGTTGCTGATTTGGTGACTTGCCTTGCTTAGCAGGTGGTGGCGCTCGCGTGTTGGCGTCAGCCGCCAAAGTCTCCTTTCCCTTAGATCGCTGGGCATTGTGCTGGTTGCGTTGCTGCTGCAGCTTGGGTTGTGTAGCTTCTTCGGCTTTAACTCGAGTAACAATCTCTTCGGCTTGTTTTCCTTGCGACACCAATTGTCTCCAGGAGCGACACTCTGCTACCCCCATCTGAGCAAGGAGCTGAGTCTGCAAGTTGTGCCCGTAAGTTTTAACCAAAGTTGATTGGGTCATACCTGAAGGGCATCGCAATGCCATGCTGCGGAATCTCTCCACATAGGTCTTGATAGATTCTCCCTTCCTCTGCTTGGTGACGAGAAGAGTCGGGACTGAAACTTCCGTATTGTCCTCGAAGAACCTGGCTATGAAAAGCCTTTCCAAATCTACCCATTTCTGAATAGATCCAGCAGGTAGTTTCCTAAACCATTCGAATGCGACTCCTTTAAGAGTGCCGATGAACAAGCGTGTCAGGATGGCGTCGTTCGCTACCACATCTCCAGTCTATGACTTGAAGTAGTAGATGTGCTAATTTGGTGATCCTATACCATCGAACGGTTATAAGGTAGGGGCCTTAAACTTCGGTGGGTAGGGAGCTATGTCCCACTCAGCAGGATAAGGCCGCACCACTCCTTCTTCACGGAGCTCGCTTCTGTTGGCAATTGCGTTGAGGCGAGCTTCTAGTTCATCCACTTTAGAGGACTGAGGGTGTAGCTCTTTTTCAATCTCCTTCTCATTTTCAGAAGAAGATTCTATGTTCAGAGCTTTGCGATCCGAATGCTCAGGTGCTTTCTGCTTTCCCTTGGAGATTGTTTTCCGGGAAGACTCAGGTTTTTGGCCTTTTTCAGCCAGAAGCTGGGCCAACATATCCTTCATTTGGAGAAGTGTCTCCTATTGTGCCTGGAGCATGACGTGATGTTCGTCTACTCTTTTGGCTAAGTCTTTAGGGTTTCCCGTCATATAAACAGAAATCTCTCGTACCACAACGGAGCTTGAAGATTAAGATTCGACAACTGCCGAATGTTCATCATCAGAAATAATCCCCTTGGCCAACCTTTGATAGTCGACCAAGCGGATAGCTCTTGTTCGAGTTCGAGTATGTCGATATACTCCTTCGAAATCGTCACAAATTTCCCAAACAGTCGGGAAATGACTTCTTTGCGACTCATTAGGATCGGGATGCAAGGTTTTTCCTATGCCAATTGTGTTGATAGTGACCTCAAGATATTCGTTCTCAGAGGCCTTCTTTTTATAGCGGCGTTGTCGTTTAGCAGGTCTAACAACATTCGTCAATCTGTTGAACACGGAGTGCCGAGGTTCAGATGTACAGCAGTGACATTTCGAAAGAACTGCAGAAATAAGCTGCTCACATTAGCTTGAATGAGCCACTTGCTGTGTTGGTCTTCCTCTTGACAATAGCTCACACAAGTCAGAGACCTAGGAAAAATCTCATGAGGGTGGAGATAGAACCCCCTGCCCCTGGGTGGGTTGGACATGAACCTTAAATCCATGTCGACTCTCTTGAACCCGACGGACCATGTCGTGTTTTTGAGAAGAAACGCGAGGGTCGCGTTTAGGTTTATAAACACTAGGCCGAGGCCTGTGTTTAACTGATGAAACAGACCCCTGTGGGTCTTGTTTTGATTGAACGTACACTTGTGATATGCATTTGGATGATGAAACAGACCCCTGAGGGTCGTGTTTTGATTGAACGCACACTTGTGATATGCGTTTGGATGATGAAACAGACCCCTGAGGGTCGTGTTTTGATTGAACGCACACTTGTGGTGTGCGTTTGGATGATTGAACAGACCCCTGAGGGTTGTGGAACGCACACTTGTGGTGTGCGTTTGGATGATTGAACGTGCCTTTGAAGGTCACGTTTTGATTTTGAGATGCACCCCTGAGGTGTGCGTCTAGATTGAACAATGCGCCACTGAGGGTCGCGCTTAAGTTGGATTACCCGAGGCTCATAATCGGGTTTATTGCCGCGAAGTGTACGTTCTGGAGCAGAAGCGCACAGTTCTGGAAAAGGTTCAGAAACGCAATCTTTGCGTTGGGTGATAGCTTGACTTTCTTAAAGATGTGCTCGCCGTATGGATCTTCTCCTTCGTCGAGCGGCGCTTTTCTTGGCTTGTTTCAACGCTTTGCTGCAATATTGTCGGCGTTGATTGGACTTTCCTCCATCATAGGTCTCTTATGACCGATGACACACCGTTTTGTTGCAGGTGTGGAGTCTTCCACTCGTTGAACGAGTTTGGAATCTTGGCCAAAGGAGATGTCTTTTTTTGGCATTTTAGCAGTAGCTAAGACCTCTTTGGAGATCTTGCGGGTATCACGCCTAGCCTTAGGGCTAAGCGATCCAGAGGAGAGGGCCTCCTCGTACTTGGCTTGGTCGAACTCTATGACGAGAGTTTCGATGGTGGTTCCCGTGAGGTGAATGTCAGATTGCGCCACCACTTCTTCATCCGAGAAGCTAGTCCCCAGCAGAGTCGCCATCTTTTGTTTGTAGAAAATTTGTAGTAAATAAAATGGAAAGAAATATGGATTTGTATTCCTTCTACCTCAACTACAATTAGATTTCCTGATTACAAAAGAGAGGAGAATGAATTTGATTCTCCCTTTTGTTTAAAACTGAGTTCTTCTTGGTAGCGATGGAGTGCTTCCTTCGAATGCTCACGTCGAATTCGCTCTCCGTTGACGATCCGACCGTTCTATCTCATGAGAACAATTAACTTGTGTGAAAAGTTAGGGGTGCTTTATGCAATATATGAAACTTGAATTTGGGGTGTTTTGTGCAAATGTGAGTAACTGGTCACATAAAAGTTTAATTGGATACTTCTCACATTCGAAAATTTGTATTATTCAACAATTGTAAAGAATTTAGCTTATATTTGTCATATCAACATGTATGTTTCACCGATCAAGTTATCAAAATTTTAACATTATTGTTCTCAAAGAATAATTTTGAGGGAATTTATTGTCAAAAGAAATTCTGATAACTTGAAATTAACTCATGTTGAACAATTTGTAACTAAATTCTTTTAAAAAAATAAAAAAAATATAGATATATATATTGGAATTTTATTATTAATTTTTTTCTTTTCTTTTTCTTTTCTTTTCTTTCTTTTTCTGTATATGCCCCCCAGAAAGAAATCTCGAACAAGTTCATCATCCTCCGATCCATCTGATACCGACATAGATAGACCCACTATTTTAGCCAGAATTGTGGGTCTTAACATTCATTTTGAGAGGGGATTTCAAATGAGTGCATTACATACATATCATTCCACAGTCACCATGTTAACTACAGTAGGTCTTAGGAGCATGATGACTAAACCCTTAGAAAAAGCAAACATTTCATTAGTGCATGAGTTCTATTCTGGATGGGAAATTAATCCAGATAGAGAATTTTTAGCTTTTTCTATCGTGAGGGGTGTTAGGGTTATTTTCGATCTTTCCACTATCCGTGCTACCCTTGACCTTGCAGAACCACCCACTGATGTACCAGATTACTTCCATTTAGCCTCCACATTACAGTCTGGTACACCAGAATACAATAACATGTCTACAACATTGTGTGGGAGGATCTTTACATCTAGTTTCGGTTCAGGAAATCTCAAACCAGAATATAGATTACTTAATCTTTTCCTGAACTTTGATTTGAAACCCACCACTGCATACTCCGTCATTTCTCCACACGATATTCTCCTTCTTTTTTGGATAGCCACTGGTCAGGAGTTTGATATAGCGAGGATTATATTTGTATGGATGCGCTCATCAGTGGAGAATGTGTTGGATTGGGTCAGGACACAGTCTGCATCACGTACACAGCTCATTTACCCCTATTTCATCACTAGACTCTGCCATAGATTTCATGTTCCAGTATTTGCAGAGGATATGTTAGAAGCAGGGAAGGGGTTACTAAATGATCAGACTGTGAGGAGGAGCATTTCAGGATGAGATCAGTCTGGTCCTTCAGGCAGAGAGCCTCCTCAGCACCAGCTAGTTACACAGGATCCCATTCGAGAGGAGATGGACAGAATGCAGAGTCACATGGACATGATGCAGATACAGATGCACAGGATGCAGCGGCATATACACGAGATACATGGTCAGATGGGCTATTCCACCGAGACCCTCGCATATTTGGCGAGAGGATGGCAGAGAGAACATGGAGATACAGATGGACCTCCACCTGAGCTTCATAGTTTTATCACACCATTTCAGCCAGATGATTTCCCGGAAGAGGATGAGGCGGGACCGAGTTCAGCAGCTGCCGCTGATAATGTGGATGAAGATATATCAGGAGATGAGCAGTGAGGGATGTTCTTTCTATTTTACCCAGTCTTTGATTTTTATTTTGGCATGTACTTATCAAACTGTGATATTTTGGATATTATTTGCCTTGAGGACACTATAAAGTCTGGGTATGGGGGTGTAAGCTAGTTAGCTTTTGTTTATATTTTACTAGTTAGTATTTTGTTTCAGTATTTTTTTTCTCTCAGCATTTATCTTTTGTTAGTTTTAGAAAAAAATAATTAATTATAAAAATATTTTCACTTGCCAAATTAATAGAGTTAAGTAATAATTGATCTAATTGATAGCTTTTAAATTTTCTAATCCCTAGTTAGTGACATACTCAAGTTCACCTTTTATGATAACTCCAAATAAAATTCTTAAGAAATGATTTTTCAAGTAGTATACTTTACTTAAGTCTTACCTTTGATTTTTAATAAAAATAATAAAATTTTTGCATGCTTAACTTAGAGTTAAAAATATTTTTTCAAGTTATCTTGATTTACACATTTTTTTCAGACTATATATACTTACACACATATATATTAAAAAAACTAACTTTATAAAAGAAGAGTGCGAAAAATAGGCACAAAAAAACTCTTAAATTCAAGATGATTCTATCTTATAAAGCCTAAGTTAACTGAGTAATTAAGCCCAAGGAGTATTTTTATACTTAATGACCTAAGCCCAATTGGGTTGGGATTCATTGGCTCAAAACTCGTTAAATGGTCACTTAGAAAGCCTGTTAAAATAGAAAACAATCACCAAGAATTAAAGAGTGAAGAAAAAAAATTATATACATACACTAACCATTTTTTTTATATATATTGTTGTTTTGTATATATGGTCTTGAAAAACAATTTTTGATCAAGAGGCTTGAAAGTTATTTAAAACAAAAAGTTAGCATGTTCTTTTCAAAACTTTTGAATTAAATCTCTAAGATTTGACTTGGTTTGTATTGCTATAATGAAAAAGATTTTTGTAGGCTGTCTAAAAATCACAATAGATAGCTTATCCCCCATCAAACACCGATGATGGAAGTTACAATCTGACGACTTCCAGAAGGCTACAATTTGAAGACTTTCACGTAGATCGCTGAAGGTTACAATCTGACGACCTTCATGATAACCGATGAGAGCTCTAGTTCAACATCATTCACAATCAACATCGGGAGTTACAATCTGACGACTCTCATATTCTCAAGGAGCCAAGACGAAGATTACAAGACAATGATCTTTGCAACGCTATGACAAAAGAGATTACTTGGTGATAATCTCTTCAAGACAAGACGCGGAGGTCCTCCCCGTGTGTCAACAGTAAAACGCCAGGGTCGAACCCGCGTTACAACATCAAAACGCGAGGGTCGAACCCACGTTACACAACATCAAAACGCCAGGGTCAAACCCGTGTTACAACATCAAAACGCTAGAGTCGGACCCGCGTTACAACAAGCGAAACGTGAGCGACCCTCACGTTCTGGATGTTCAGTCAACACCCAACCTCGCGTCTCAATCCTAAGACACGAGGTTAGGGTCCTGAACGCCAGGTTGGGCGTTTGACTCATTAAAATATGAGTTGAACGGTTTCAGAACCGTTTTCCCCACGATCTGAGGAAATCACGCCCACTTAGGAGCGGATTTAGAGGGCAGTTACACCCCCTTAATCCCCTATAAAAGCGAGTAAACTCAACTGAGTTAAAGGTTGGATTTTCTTGGCTCGGATCGACCACTGAAGGCTGGCATTTTTCGGATCTGGGACTTGGCAGCAGAAGAGATCCTTGGAGCATTTTCTGGAGCTTGGGAGATCTGCAACAAGAGCTTCTTCATCCTTGGCTTATTAACTGACTCTCGGTTCAAATCAACTCTTTTTCAAGAGTTTCCAACTCGTTCAGAGTTATCAACTCATCCAGAGTTTCAAACTTGCCACTCAAGTTTTCCACAACGTCAAATCGTGAGGAGAAGACATCGTTCCAGTGAATCAAGATATTCGGATCGTTAACGGAGAGCAAATTCGACACAAACACTCGAAAGAGGCACTCCATCGCTACCGAGAAGAACCCAGTTTTAAACAAAGGGGAGAACCAAATTCGTTCTCCTCTCTTTTGTAATCGAATTGTAACCGAGATTAAAGGAATCAAAGTCAAATTTCTCTTCTCTTTACTGCAATTTTCCAACATACAAAAGATGGCGATTCTGCTGGGGACAAGCTTCTCTGACGAAGAAGTGGTGGCGCAATTCGATGTTCATCTCACTGGAACAACCGTAGAAACTCTCGTGGTAGAGTTTGATCAAGACAAGTTTGAGGAGGCTATCTCCTCCGGATCCCTTAGCCCTAAGGCTATGCGTAGGATCCATAAAGTTTCTAAGGAGACTAAAGCTACAGTTGTAGCCAACTCATCAAAGGGCTGTCTCCCCTGGGGGTTGCACTGTTCATACAGTCCCCTCTCTGAAGGAGGAGACTTAGTTTCGGCACAACTCCAAGAAAGTCGATCCTCCAACCAACGCGAGCTTCACGTTCGTGACCCAAACGCGACCCTGAGCCCAAACATGAGCTTCGCGAGAACCAGACTGAACGTGGCCCTCAATGGCGTGTTTTACAGCTAAAACACGAACCTCAAGCCTTCGTTGAACCCGAACTTCAACTTCGCGTTTCCAAGTCAAAACACGACCCTCGCGTCAACAATGAAGAACGCGACCCTCATGACGCCAAACCAAAATACGACCTTCGCGTTTCGAGTGCCAAACGCGATCTTCGCGTTTCTAGTGCCAAACGCGATCTTCGCGTTTCTAGTGCCAAACGCGACCTTCGCGTCTCAAGTGCCAAACGTGACCCTCGCGTCCCAAGTTCCTAATCCAATACAGAACTTGGCGAGACCCCCGAATACTCTGCGTAGCACGACTAGATTAAGGGGCGGATATAAGAAGTTCATGGATTCAAGGCATCTCAACCAGATCCATGTTCACCAAGAGCCAGTCCTGTCCAATCATGGACTAGGGGTTCTAATTCAAACCTCACGATCAGTGAGTAACTGTCCTCGAATCTTCATAACATATTTGAGAGAGTTCATATCGAGAGAAAGACTAATGCAACAAGTCATTCGTTTATTTCAATGTGAACGACTGATTCCTACAGTCCTCTCGGGATGTCATTGTTGCTCATATGCGACCAAACTATTGGTGTTCGACCAATTTACGAACGTTGCTTTGCTCGACCAACAACGACGTTCTCACAGAAAGAAGTCTCCAGAGATCGAATATCCCGAGGTCACTATCAATGTGATCGGCAGAGGGAAAGCCTCAGGTCATAGTTTCGATGATTCTGAGACAGGTCGGTCACCGACCGTCAGAGAAATCGCTAACGAGTTTGAAGGAGTCTACCAACGCACTCGGACGCGAACAGGAGCCATTCCCCCTGTCAACTATCAGAGGTTAGCTAGAGGAACCAATTCCGCTGATGAACACAGCCATTGCAGAGTCCCAATCATCAAGCTCTTTTGTTGAACATGAGAGCTCCGCTTATATGACGGAAAACCACAAAAATCTCGTAAAGAGACTTGATGAGCAGGAGGCCATGCTCAAATCTCAGCAGGAGGCCATCAATGAACTCATGGCCCTGTTAACTCAACTCGTCGCAAACAAGGCTAAATCTCAGAAGACAGATTCGCCACTCAGGCAAGAATCTTCCCGAAGGGAAAGAACGTCTTCGTCCCGACCTCACACAAGCAAAGGGAAGGAAAAAATGGTTGATGACACGGCTTCTGACCAAGAATCCCACAACTTGGAATCTTCCTCTGATGAAGGAAGAGAGACGGAGAACGAGCAGAATCTCCAGTCTGCCAAAATCGAGGAATTAGAAGCCCGCCTCAATGTTATTGCTAACAGAAGCGAGTTCCAAGACGAGGGAGTTGTCAGACCCTATCCTGCCGAATGGGATGCAGCCCCTTATCCTCCAAAATTTAAAGTCCCGACGTTACAAACTTTTGACGGCACGGGATCACCGAACCAACATATCTATCATTTCAAGTCACAGACTGGGAATGTGATATCAAACGACGTCATTCTGGCTCGATTGTTCATTGGTACCCTCAAGGGAGTTGCTTTTGAATGGTTCAGAAAACTGCTTGCGGGGTGTATCCAAAAGTGGGCAGATCTAGAGAGACTCTTCCTATCAAGATTCTTTGAAGAGGATACAGAAGTCTCCATCCATACCCTTCTTTTCACTAAGCAGAAGAAGAGGGAGTCCGTCAAATCCTTCGTCAAGAGGTTCCGAACCATGGCTCTCCGATGTTCGTCAGGTATGACACAGTCTACCTTAGTAGAGACCTGTCGACACAACCTGCAAACCGATCTCCTAGCCCGAATGAGAGTTGCAGAATGCCGTTCCTGGAGACAACTAATCTCTCAAGGCGAACACGCTCAAAAGATTATTGTCAGGATTAAAGCTGAAGAACAAAGTAGGCAGGATCAGCCCGAGCAATCGGACCAAGCCCAATCTTCTCCTGAGCAATCGAACCAAGCTCACTCTTCCCAGTCAGAACCGGAAGATACTACGGTCGCTGAAGTCAATCCTTTCTAGCAGGATGGCGGGTCCAACAACTATCACGTTAACAGTTACCTCTGATAGTCAAATTCAATGGATAGTGGCCCACTAGGCGATGTGTCATGTCTACCCTTTTCTCCCCTTGCACTTGTTTAAGACTGGGGTTTGGTTTATTTGTAGCTCATTGGATTATGAGTAATAAATTTTCTAAGTTATCATTTTCAATGGAATACCTTTGTTAGCCACAAAATCCACAAAACCTATCACGTTAACATCTACCTCTGATAGTCCATCAATCTGTCAATCCGCTTCAATAGGATGGCAGGTCCACAAAACTATCACGTTAACATCTACCTCTGATAGTCCATCAACTTGCCAATCCTCTTTAACAGGATGGTAGGTCCACAAAACTATCACGTTAACATCTACCTCTGATAGTCCATCAACTTGCCAATCCTCTTTAACAGGATGGCAGGTTCATAAACCTATCATGTTAACATCTACCTCTGATAGTCCATCAACCTGCCAATCCTCTTTAACAGGATGGCAGGTCCACAAAACTATCATGTTAACATCTACCTCTGATAGTCCATCAACTTGCCAATCCTCTTTAACAGGATGGCAGGTCCACAAAACTATCACGTTAATGATTACCTCTGATAGTCCATTCCCTCCAAACTCCCTTATCAATCCTCTTCAAGTAGGATGACGGGTCTACCACAACTATCACGTTAACCGTTATCTCTGATAGTCCATGTCCTCCAAATTCCCCCACTAATCCTCTTCAAGTAGGATGGCGGGTCCACCAAAACTATCACGTTAACTGTTACCTCTGATAGTCAAACCATCAGATAATGGCCTACCTGGTGATGTGCCTCTATTCCGACTTCATGGATAGTGCCTCACTAGATGATGGGCTTTGTCTACCTCTTTTTATTCCCCTGCTAAGTCTTAATCAAGACTGGGGGTTGGTTACTTGGAATCCACTGGATTAAGAGTAACGAATCTTTCACATCGTCAAGTTAACATTACACTTCTGATGATCATCACCCCCACAGAGTATGAATGCAGCTCGCATCACTCCCAATTTGTCACGTTAACAATATACCTCTGACAACAATCAACTTATCAATCCTTATCAATAGGATGATAAGTCCTCAAAATTGCTCAAATCGCAATCTTCCCCAGCAAGACACTAAGTCTTCAAAGTCTTATTCAAATCACGAGCATCCAAACTCATCACTTCTGATGATAAACTCACTTAGCAATTCTCCCCAGCGAGATGCTAGTTCCCAAAAGCTTGTGCAAGTCACAAGTACACATTCTCTTGTTACGTTAACACTAAACATCTGACAAATTCACTTATCAATCCTCTTCAATAGGATGATAAGTCCACAAAGTTGCTCCAATCGCAACACACATCCTGTCATGTTAACACCATACTTCTGACAAAATCCGCTTATCAATCCTCGTCAATAGGATGATAAGTCCACAAAGTTGCTCCAATCGCAACACATTCCTATCACGTTAACACCACACCTCTGACAAAATCCACTTATCAATCATCGTCAATAGGATGATAAGTCCACAAAGTTGCTCCGATCGCAACATTCTCTTGTCACGTTAATATCAAACACCTCTGACAAAATCAACTTATTGACTCTCTTTAATAGAGCGATAGGTCCTCAAAGTTACCCTGATCGTAACATCTTCCTGTCACGTTAATATCACACCTCTGACAAAATCCACTTATCAATCCTCTTTAATAGGATGATAAGTCCATAAAGTTGCTCTGATCGCAACGAATTTCTGACCAAATTAACTTATCGACTCTCTTCAATAGAGCGATAGGACCTCAAAGTTGCCCTGATCACAACAACCCACTTATCGACTCTCCTCAATAGAGCGATAGGCCTACAAACCAGTCAAGTTAACATCACACCTCTGACGACCCGACCAACTTATCGACTCGCTTCAACAGAGCGATAGGTCTATAAAATACTGTTAGGTTAACATCATACCTCTAACAGTCAAATCCCCCAATGAAGTTGTTAATTCTTCTTCAATACGAATAGCAAGTTTTCATTATAAAATCCCCAGCGGATTAAAGATTTTCTGGAATTATCCTAGTGATAGTGAAGAAAATTTCTGAATTTCACTCTAAGTGAAAATTCATGCCAAGTTAATATTACACCTCTGGCACTTCCAATTTTCTTTCAGTGTTTCAAGTGAAATTTTAACATAGGAAGAAATAGTGACAAAGCCTACGTATTCAACATCGTAGCACCAAAATCCATGCCTTATACGCATAGGAAACTTTATCCCAAATCCTAAGTAGGGATAAGTCAACGCCTAACACGCGTTGCCGGTTAGTCTTTCACCGAAAAAAGGACAAAAGTCTACGTATTCAACATCGTAGCGGGTCGTTATTAATAACGCCAAAATCCATGCCTTATACGCATGGGGAATTTTATCCCGAATCCTAAGTAGGGATAAGCCAACGCCTAACACGCGTTGCCGGTTAGTCTTTCACCATAAAAAGGACAAAAGTCTACGTATTCAACATCGTAGCAGGTTGTTATTAATAACACCGAAATTCATGCCTTACACGCATGGGAGACTTTATCCTAAATCCTAAGTAGGGATAAGCCTGCGCCTAACATGCGTCGCCGGTTAGTCTTTTTCCGTGAAAATGAAAAAGTCTATGTATTCAAAATCATAGCATCAAGTCTAAGAGGGTTCATTCTCTTAGCACAACGTTACATGTGGAACGGACTTAGACAATCCATGTGCTAGCCCGACTCAAACGGTAGTCGGTAAAGGCTTATCAAATCCGTTGATGGCTGAGGGTTTGCCAAAAATCCTATGCATGTTCGTAAATCCATTAGCTTAATGGATGTGAGCCGAGACTTGAAACGAATAAAGCTGAAGACAAGTCTCAAAGACTTAGTCAAAAATGCATGAAAGTCACCTCCGCGTCTTACATCGAAACACCGAGGTCAGACTCGCGTCACAAAACCAATAACGCCAAGGTCATAGCCGCGTTTTAAGTCAAAACGCTGAGGTCAGACCAGCGATGTAAAAACCAAACGCTGAGGTCAGACGCTGAGGTCAGACCTGCGATACAAAAACCAAACGCTGAGGTCAGACGCTAAGGTCAGACCCGCGATGCAAAAACCGAACGCCGAAGTGAGACCCGCGTCTCAAGTTCAAAACGTAGGGATACACCCCAACATTCCAGAAGCAGGATTATGACGCATACCTTCACACAGGTCCCATGTGACAAATCCCTTCAACCAAGATGCCTTCGAAGCGAGTGCAGAAAACAACTCCTTTATGACAAGGAATCAACAGCTCCAAGATCAGAGTTAAGATCCAAAGTATTCCGAAAATTCGTCCCAGTCAACCGCAAACTTTCGAAAACTTTGGAGGGGGTTCTGTAGGTTGTCTAAAAATCACAATAGATAGCTTATCCTCCATCAAACACCGATGATGGAAGTTACAATCTGACGACTTCCAGAAGGCTACAATTTGAAGACCTTCACGTAGATCGCTAAAGGTTACAATCTGATGACCTTCACGACAACCGATGAGAGATCTAGTTCAACAGCATTCACAATCAACATCGGGAGTTACAATCTGACGACTCTCATATTCTCAAGGAGCCAAGACGAAGATTACAAGACAATGATCTTTGCAACGCTATGACAAAAGAGATTACTTGGTGATAATCTCTTCAAGACAAGACGCGGAGGTCCTCCCCGTGTGTCAACAGTAAAATGCCAGGGTCGAACCCGCGTTACAACATCAAAACGCGAGGGTCGAACCCACGTTACAACATCAAAACGCCAGGGTCAAACCCGCGTTACAACATCAATACGCTGGAGTCGGACCCGCGTTACAACAAGCGAAACGTGAGCGACCCTCGCGTTCTGGATGTTTAGTCAACACCCAACCTCGCGTCTCAATCCTAAGACATGAGGTTAGGGTCCTGAACGCCAGGTTGGGCGTTTGACTCATTCAAATATGAGTCGAACGGTTTCAGAACCATTTTCCCCACGATCTGAGGAAATCACGCCCACTTAGGAGCGGATTTAGAGGTTTGTTACACCCCCTTAATCCCCTATAAAAGCGAGTAAACTCAACTGAGTTAAAGGTTGGATTTTCTTGACTCGGATCGACCACTGAAGGCTGGCATTTTTCGGATCTGGGACTTGGCAGCAGAAGAGATCATTAGAGCATTTTCTGGTGCTTGGGAGATCTGCAACAAGAGCTTCTTCATCCTTGGCTTATTAACTGACTCTCGGTTCAAATCAACTCTTTTTCAAGAGTTTCCAACTCGTTCAGAGTTATCAACTCATCCAGAGTTTCAAACTTGCCACGCAAGTTCTCCACAATGTCAAATCGTAAGGAGAAGACATTGTTCCAGTGAATCAAGATATTCGGATCGTCAACGGAGAGCAAATTCAACGCAAGCACTCGAAGGAGGCACTCCATCGCTACCGAGAAGAACCCAGTTTTAAACAAAGGGGAGAACCAAATTCGTTCTCCTCTCTTTTGTAATCGAATTGTAACCGAGATTAAAGGAATCAAAGTCAAATTTCTTTTCTTCTCTTTACTGTAATTTTCCAACATACAATTTTCTAAGAGATTTACACTGGACTTATATATAAAAACGTTTTCTTGATTATTAACTAGATTCAATTAGAATGTCTAAATATATCAAGAAAAATATGTTATCTATTGACTTATTTAACTTGGCAAGTTGACCGAATTTTATGGGTATATTTGCTGCAAACCCTCACGAGACTACAACTCGTTCACTAGGGTAACCTAGGGGTTTAAAGGCTTGTTGTATGCGCTAAATACAACCACGATTCCTGCGAAAGTGAGTTAGGATTTTCTTTTTATTTTTCTTTGCTAGAGGACTAGCAAAAGTTTAGGTATGGGGGTATTTGATAATCTTATTTTATTATAATTTTATACCCTCATTATCTATTTTATATGAATAAATATACTACTAATAATTGTTTTTTTATCTTAAATTGCAGGTTAATGAAGAATAAGAGCTCAAAATCTCATCTCTCATCAAAACCCCTTGAAGAAATGAAAAAATGAAGCAAAGCCCAATGGAGAATTAAGAATTGTCAAAATTATCCAAAAGCCCAAAGATAAAAAGAAGAAAAAATAACAAAGCCCAAAAGCCCAAGTCTAAGAACAAGAGAAAAGCTCAGATCAGCAACAGGAGAGGACTAGGTATCGATGCCAACATCGATACCCATATCGATGCCAGCATCGATACCCGTATCGATACCACCATCGATACCCTATCGTTGCTGGTATCAATACTGACTTACAGTTTGTTACGAATCAAAAGCTAAAATTTATTGTTTTTGGATAAGATTTCAATCCAATGGCTCTCATTCACTGATGTTTACTATAAATAGGGGTAGAGAGTGAGGGGTTAGATGTGAAAAATTTTGTAACTCCATTTGGAGAGGAGGACTACTCTTAATTGAGAAGGCCTTCCAAAAATTATAACTTTTGTTGTAATTAATAATAATAATTTTTCTCTACTTTAAATTTGTCTTTTCTCCTCCTTGTTGAATGATGAATATGGAGATGAAGAGCAGGTTTGTATTTCTTTTATTTTTCTCTTTTTTTTCTTTTTAGTAATTTCTTTATTATTACTTATTTGTTAGATTTACATTCATGCTTGTAGTATAGATTTATTTTCTTGTCTTTTTATTTCTTTTTGCACTTTAATTTGTAGAGTAGATTTATTTTCTTGCATTTAATTTTTGTAATATATTTTATAGTTTAGATTTTAAATCTTTGTAGTTAGATTTATTTCTTGTTCATAGTTTAGATTTTTATTTTCTTTTTAATTTTGTAATTAGTTCTTTTTCTTGTTTTTATTTCTTAAGATGGGAAATTAATTCTTGTAGGAATCTTAGAATTGTGTGATGCTAATCTAATTTCCTTTATATTATGCAAATTATTCTCTTACACTTAAAATATTCATGTTTAGGATAATCAACTAGTGAACTAATCGGTAGAAGAAGAATTTAATAATCTATACTTATCTTAAATGATTTGATAGGTTATGCTTATGAATTCTAGGATTACTATCTTGTTTTTATTTTTATCATGAATAGTAATTTTAACTTAGATGATAATTTGATAGGTTATACTTTCCTTAAATGGTTTGATAATCTATGCTTAATAAATCTAAGTTGAAATATGATAAAAAGAGAATAGTTTGTATTTTATATTTGAGTTAGTTAGTGGATTAAATTCTAGATTTCTCATATCTTAATTGAATACTCCATATTGACTTTCTTTAATTTTTCTTTCTATTCTTGATTTTATTTCTTAATTTTATTCTTTCTTCTTTCTTGCATTGTGATTTCATTTATTCTTTGATTCTTATTTCTTTTCTCTAAAATTCAATTTATTGTTACTTGCACATAAATCAAAACAACCACTCATCATATCTCTCTCCACAATCACACTTATTCTTTAATCCTATTTTGTCACGCACAAAACATAAGAACCAATTCTAATAATCTCTTAAAATCACCTTCTTCGTGGAATCGATAACTTTTTATACTATAACTTGATTAATTATGCACTTACAATTTTGGTACATAATTATGCCGCATCAACACCATCGACCACGTCCTCCCTTGCCGCGCCCATCACCGCCTCTTCGTCGCTGCCATCATTCATCACTGCCGCCATCTCCCTTCCACCACCGTCACCCCTGTCCACCTCATCTCCGCCTCACCACTCAACCACCACAGCCGCCAGTCACCCCCGAGCTTCGTCGTTGCCCACCTCCAGCTCCTCGAGCTTCGCCCAACCCAACCTCGAGCTTGAAATGATCTTTTCAAAAATTTCTCTGGAAGGATAGTCGCCTTAATAACAGCAGTTTGACGAGGAAAATTCCGCAATCATTGACAAGCATTACAGCACTACAAGTTCTGTAAGTTCTTTTTTATTTTGAAGCAGTATACATCCTTTCTCCTCTCTTTCCCAGAGTTCTTATGTTAAATTACTTCTTTGTTAATAAATATGCAGGGGTCTGTCAAATAACGGATTGTCTGGAGAAGTTCCATCAAATGGATCCTTTTCATTGTTCACTCCTACAAGGTACTTATGTTTTTTGTTGATGATCTACGAATCATATATTTGCAATTGTGAAGAGGCTTCTTTTTCCTGAATATAGTTGCCCAATTTTGTAGTTTTAATAATAACCCTCAATTGTGTGGTCCTGGTACGTCTAAACCTTGTCCAACAATTGTGAAGAGGCTTCTTTCCTTTTTGGTAATGCCTTTAAATTTGACATTTTGTTGGGTAAACTTCGGAAGAAACTTCGGAGTCAGGATAGTCCCCCCCTAACTAATAGTCCTATACATAACATTAGAGTAACTCTCCAATTGTACATGAGAAATTTTAGTTTCTGTACTTGAACTCTTATATACCAAGTTCAAAGCTTTTATAATTTTATTACTGAAAGAAGAGTTTTTTGTGTACCCTAATATATGCAACTGAACCCTAGTCTCTGTGTGGAAGTTCAGAGTTCCTCTATCTGTGCAAAAGGCTACCATACAATTGGTTCTGCTACATAAATACCTTATAAACTGCATTTTTCAATTCCACAATTTTATTTGGTTATTTCCTTTTGAATCTTGATGGCTTGTTTAAAATGTATGCTCAAAGGCACTATTCATTAGGTGTGATATGTTTTTAAGAAAATTTAAGCTTCATATTAGTTCATGTGAGCAAACAGAAAAGGTAGATGGGTAAATACATAATAATTATGAAGGCATGCATGATGCAGAGAAAGCTTCTATATTTAATAGTGAATTGGTGTGATATGGCTGGACTTAATGGCTGCTGTGTGTCTATTGAAAAGGAAGTAGCACCTCTAGTACTGGTGCAATTGCTGGAGGAGTTGTTGCTGGTGCTGCTCTTTTTCCGCACCTGCAATTGGCTTTGCTTGGTGGCATCGCCGGAAGCCTCAAGAATACTTTTTCGATGTCCCATGTTGGTATACTTTACACAGCTGGTAGTATAGTGAACACGTATTGGTTACTTCAAGTGGAACACGTATTGGTTACTTTAAGAATACTTTTTCGATGTCCCAGGTTGGTATACCTTGCAGATTCTTTCTCTCCCTTGATTTATTATTATCATTTCCACTATGGTTGTGAATCAATGACAGCAAGTCTGTTTATCAACATGATTTGCTTGGACGATGAATCAATTTGTGCATTCTGTTTTTTGTTTTGTCTCAAATAATTCTTGGTTGTCATGGAATTTAGTCTTGAAGTATCTCCTTGAATAATATTTTGCCATTATCAGGTTTAAAGAATTATGCTCCATTTTGGATCCTGGGAGACACATAAAGGCGACAAAGTTGCTATACAGTGATGCCACTCATCGTTGAATCGTTTGACCCTGTTACGCCTTGAAGCACAGAAGCTTAAAGAATCAAACGGAGCACTTCACTTCATAGTACCATAACAACTCTGAAGTAGAAGATCATTATTGTTGTTTTCTGTCGCATGATTTCTAAGTTGTATGTCCCTGATGTATGGATTATTTGTCTTGACATTATTCTAATCATCGATGTGGATAATTTGCAAACTAAAAAATATTATATATTTGGATTTATAGCAATGTTTTGATGTATGTAGATTATATGTGTTGCCGCGATGTGTATACAATTGCTAGTTGTGGTGTATATGACTTGCTGTGAAAATTTGTGTTGGAAGTCAAAATTTTTGTGCAGAAACTGAATATTCAGTGGATTGAGTGGATGTATTGGTGTTCTATTTTTATGTGCAGAAACTGAATACTGGCTGTGAATATTTCTGTTAGAAGTCAGAATTTTTTCTATATTTACGTTCTATTTATTTTATGAAGGATTCAGGATGAATCCAGAGGAGGAAATGTAAGGTCATGGTCGATGACAGCTTCCCAGTGCTAATCCAGAGAAACACAAACCAATATTTGAAACACAAACCAGAGCACAACGAGCTTATTTGTAATGGTTTTATAATGTGATACCAAGTACAAGAATCACAAGTTTTGAGGACTAGCATAAACACAGAAGCATCAAATGCCTAAATAACAAGGCTTTTCATTCCAGCAAAAATTTTGATACACTGATCCTCAAAAGCTCAGATACATAGTCTACATTGAACATTCCCAAGCCAACATTTCAACTTCCTTCAGAGCAACAAAATTGAACTGTGTAAGAACGTAAATTTTATTAATCTCGCTGTTAATGCGGTTACTTATAGGAACATCAATAAGCCGATAACATCCTCCAATCTGTTCATTCAAAAACATTCACACAATTCTTCGAACACTTAATCTTCAACTACGGATCAAGAAAGCCAACATTTAGGTTTATATCATCCCCATCTTCACTTGATGACGGTTAAGAGACTGAGAATTGAACTGTGTAAGAATGTAAATTTTATTAATCCCGCTGTTAATGCAGTTGCTCATAGGAACATCAATAAGCCGATAACATCCCCCAATTGGTACCTTAGGATCATGTAGACAAATAGGAAGAAAAACAATTAGTTAAATCCCATGTAAACCTGTACCATTGACGAGTAAAGAAAAGATGACCACATAATATGAGTAACTAGGTGGAACACTCGGTCCATCATCAAAGGAAATAAGGTGAAGGTGAGCGGAGCTCACGGTGAAGGTGAGCGGAACTCAGGGTGATGGCGTCGGAGCTAGACGGAGGACGGAGGACGGAGGAGCTCGGCAGTCGGATGTTGGGCTGGGCGAAGCTCGAGGAGCTGGAGGGGGGCAACGACGAAGCTCAGGGGTGACTGGCGGCTGTGGTGGTTGAGCGACGAGGCGGAGATGAGGTGGACAGGGGTGACGGTGGTTGAGGGGAGATGGAGGCAGTGATGAGTGACGGCGGCGACGAAGGGGCGGCGATGGGCGCGGCAATGGAGGAGGTGGTCGGTGGTGTTAGCGTCGGAAGGAGCACGACGACGGCTGAGGGGTTTGGCGCGGTCGGTGAGCAGGGGAGGGGAGCTCGGCGTGGGGCGGTGAGGAGCTCGGAGGAGCTGGATCTGGGTTCTTGGGTTGAGGGAGGAGAGAGAGAAAACGAGTGAGAGTGACTTTTCACTTCGTGCACATTTTGCAAAAAACCACAAACAACTCACTTTTGAGCTGAGTGCGTACGCACTGATGCGTATGAGAAACACACTATATATATATATATATATATATATATATATATATATGTGATTATTTTATTATATTTTTATCATTTGATGTTGATATCTGCTGAACTCATTTGTACAAAAACCAATTCATATACGTTTGTCAAATATCTGTTTCATATTCGTGATCGTATTCAATCTCATTCTCTAATATCTGAACTGTATCCGTTTCCGATGAGTGTTGATATGGTGAAAGTTTTTTCTTATCGAAAATAATCCGTACCCATATTCGTATCCGTTTATAAAAAAACGAATATGAATATAACAAGTATCATCTCCGAACCGTATCCACTCCGTTATCACCCCTCCCCTAAACACATTAACACCTCATTTTGGAAGATGTCGGAAAAAGTTTGCATGTTCTACATTGGAATATTTATTTAATAAGCAATACTATTTCATGATTATAGCATGTCACTAGCACATGTCAACAGATGGAGATTAAATAGGCGTCACTGAAACATGCCTTTGGGACGCCGACAACAAAAAAGTAAACATGGACGACAACGCTGTGTACTAAAGAAGGGACCACAACGCGTGTGTACTAATAAAAACATGAACCAGAGCGGTGCGTATATTAACAAGTTTAGGAACTCATTTAATTTTTTTTTTTTTCTTTTCAAATTGTTCCTATAAACGCCAAACATCTAAAATAGAAAATACCAACCGCATTAAAAAATGGGGTATTTATTTCTAAGCCTAAAAGTTTACTTTGATTTATCTATAAACCCTACATCTTTTGCTTGTATCTTAAAATACAATTCTATGTCTAATTGTATTAAACCATCAGTATTTAAAATTTAAAATCCAAACTTTAAAACTAATAACATGTGTAAAAATATGAATCAAGTTCAGTGATAGATGGCTAACTTCTTAAGAAATGGCTAAATATTATGTCGTAGTTACATATTACATTACAGTAGGAACTTAGAAGTGAATTTGGTGTATATTTCTGTGATAAAACCTGCAAGAATTCTCAAATAAATAAAATCGGATATAAATGTTGTAGTTATGCGCATATGAAAGCAAATTCACTGACCAATTAATCTCAAAAGGGGAGAGAATTAATCAAAATTGCGTGAGAATTTGTGATGGATTTTAACATCAAATCAACTAGCATCTTCAAACCACAAAGCACGCGGCAACATCACAAAATTAGGATCTCATACCGTAAGATTGGCAGAATCCCAAAGCACCGAGACAGATTAGAATGAGATGGCGGCGAGAACGAGATGGTGGCGAGAACGAGATTACGGCTTTGCAAGGCGGGAGGGAAGGGGAAGGAGAAAGCTCGGCTTTGCAAGGCGGGAGGGAAGGGAAGGAGGAAGAACCCATAAAGGGGGAGAGGGGTGACCAGAACGAGATGGCGACGAGAAAAAAAAAGAGGCAGAACCCTAGAATCGCTCTTTTTGGTACGGGGAGAGAAAAGAGGGTGTTTACAACTTAATTAGACTCAAATGGGCTGAAAAATTTCGGAGGAAAATTCCTACGTGGCCCCTTAACTTTCTTTCACTTTCCTTTTTACTTTTTGCAAACCAAACATCTAATTTGTGAAAGAAAATGTGCAAATTTTCTTGTGTCAGTTTTTTTAGGGGCTCTTTCTGCAGTTTTTATGTGAAACAAACAGCCCCTTAGCGTGGTGTATGTCACATAATGCTCATAGAGCACCTAAGAATTTATCTTTATAAAATTCTCCATCGTTGTTATCCTAAAAAGAAGATATCACTACATTTAGAAATACGATTAATAGTTTGCTAAAAAAGAAGAAAAATGATACAGGCACATCACCAACCACACCCCCTCTCTATCTACAGTGCATGGGGCCCCACATCAGATTTTTTAAAAAAATCTGATGTGATGCCCCCTGCACTGTAGATAGAGAGGGGGTGTGGTTGGTGGTGTGCCTGAGGGTGTGCATGTAGCGCCTCCTAAAAAAGAAAGGAAAAAAGATGAATATGAATACAAACATGCTATTTGACTCGCGAGTTGGGCAACTCGCGTCCAACTCCAAGTGAACGCGTGGGGATTTGTAGGGGCCACAAGGGCTCTCCACGCGTGGGAGGATAATATTTTGCTTAAAAAAGAAAGGGAAAAAAAAAGAAAGTGAGAAGAGCATTAACTTCTGACAACTTACACAAGATGAATATGATGTTCGCATAGGACCACCAGGTCCACAACATTCGCTCTTTATTAGGCTACGGGTCTAGGATCATGAACTTGGTCATGTGAACGCGTGGAGATTTGTAGGGGCCACAAGGGCTCTCCACGCGTGGGAGGATAAGAGCTGCGTGAAACCGCGTGGTTTGGAAATGGCGTGGGGGCCACATCGCGTGGTTTGGAAATGTCACTAATTATGTCCAATTGTTTTTGCTTGTTACTGTAAAATAAAATCCGGTTTTGCAATATTACACCCCTAACTTTTTAATATCTCGTCGCCTGATCTTTATAATTTGAAGTAAGTCTCCAAACTCTTTAACTATTTTGAAATTAGCCCCTCCCCAAGAAAGGTTAATTGTGGAAATATTCCTTGTATGTGAAATGAAATCACCCAAAATCTTCCAAAATCACCCTTAGAATCTTTAATTTTTTATGTTACTAATAATGTTATTAATCTAGCAAAGTTTTAGTTGAGATAAAACTAATATACGTGAAATAATTTTGGGTAAATATGCAAGTATCTTTAGCACTTCGACCTGGGTAACTAATAATGTAAATATGCAAGTATCTTTAGCACTTCGACCTGGGTAACAACGTTATATGCGCGTCCATTCTCTTTCGGTAATTGAACATTTTTTAGAACTTCGAGCTGGGTAACTTTTACTAAAAACAGCTAAAGAAATTGGACCAGTGCACTTTGGAACTAATAATGTTATTAATGCGCGTCCATTCTCTTTCCGTAATTGAACTTTTTTTAGATCTTCGAGCTGGGTAGCTTTTACTAGAAGCAACAAAAGAAATTGGACCAATGCACTTTGGACCAGTGCACTTCGGAGAGAGTTAAAGAGAGATATTTAGGCTTGCGTGATTTGTCTGCTATAAAATAGCTAGTTGTGGGGCTTTCGGAAAAAAGGCTGAAGGCTTGGAAAAGGACGAAGCTATAAGATATCTAGTTGTGGGGCTTTCGAAAAAAAAGGGCTGAAGGCTTGGAAAATGACGAAGATAATCGGACGATAGACATAAAAAGAGACATTTATAATCTAGGCTCTTGAAAATGATAGCGTAGAGAAATAGAATGAATAAATGTCACATTGGTTTACCTCTCTGATTGGGGGGGGGGGCGGGGTATTTGAGATTGTGGGTCCTGGTCAGGCCAGCGGGACAATGAAAGAAAAATTGGCTAAAATTAGAAAAGGTCATTGTGTATGCCACAGTGCTACCCGACTTTGTGGGGTTAAGCTGGCTATTTGAAATTGTGGGGCTTTGTCAGGAAATGGGAATGCCAAATTAGTAGAGAAGGTATAGTATACTTAACACTCCTCTTTTGGAATATGTTTCTACCTCCCCAGCTGGATGCAATAAGTTGCTGTCGAAAGCACCAATCACTTCATCTAATTGTTGTAACCATTACCCTTCAATTAGGAAGTATATCATCTAATTGTTGTAGCCATTCCAGCCGTAATGAACCCAAGCCATTGAAGCATTCCAATAAGAGCAATGAAAGAAAAAGTGATGATGACTTTCCTCTTCATTGTGAGAACATAAAACACATAAATTAGTATATTTAATTTCCATGCCGTATTAATCTATCTTGCCTTTTATTTATTTATTTATATATATATATATATATATATATATATATATATTAGAAAGCAAGCCACATATGGAAAGAATGCTTTGGAATATTCGTAGAACTCCAAACAATCTTAAACCGAATAGTAGTACCAGGAGCTGGGGAAATTTTAGAGTAGAGCTCAAAGAGTGTTAACATGTCATTATCACTGCATTCATTTATAGAAGAAAGAAGGTCATCTAACCCTCCATTGTGATTGAGAGCAACTTCTAGTTTTGATCAATTGTTTCCAAGCTTCAAGAATCTTTCGCTTTAGCTTGAACGTGTGTTAGCCTTCAAGCAGTGTTCATGAATCCATTTAATTTATGTAGCATGTGTCTGTTAGGATGAAGATATAGTTAAAAATAAATTGATAAAAATATACCTTCTTGTAATTAATAAAAATATACCTTTTTGTCGAGATTCAGTTAGTATTGCATCATCACTTTGCACTCGATGATTATTTGATTCTACAAAAACTGAGCAATTATTAGTCCAATCATAAAAAATAAATTGAAAGGTAAAATGACAAAATAATAAATTTTAAGTCTCATATTGCAGAATCATCATTCTATTGTGCGCGCTTCGAGGAACCAAACCAAACAAACACCGAGAGAGAATGAGCAAACGATTCAAAATAATGGCACAAACACAAACAATCAATTTTAACATAATTCGGCAAGTTACCTACGTCCACGGGGCAAGAAGGATGAGGGGTTTTACTATTAGAGAGAGAGAACAACAAATAGAGATTACAAATCACTCAAAACCCTCAAACTAATCTTTCAAACAAAAGCTCTCAACTCTCACCAATTGCTCTCATAATAAAGCTGCCAATAACCCTTGATCTACCTTACATCAAACCCTAAAAACGAGTGTTTGTATTTATAACAAACACAAATCCCAAAGCCAACATGAAACAAATATATGGGCCTGATCTGACCGGTAGTCGACCGCCCCAATCTCGCGGTCGACCGCGATCCAACAACAAAACCCAAAAATCGCCTACAACATCTGGCGGTTGACTACGTCAAACGACAGAACCCAGATTTGATTATAGGGTTTGGGCAGTCGACCGTGCCAAGCCCAGAATCAAATTCTGGCTCCGTACACAAATGCGGTCGACCGGCCTTGCACCGCGGTCGACTGTACACCTCCAAAACTGAGCCTTGAGCTCCAAAACCTGTTCTTCTTCGAAACCTTCGCCAAATCTACAATTCTCCACCTCGGCGAAGTTTTTCCAAAACTAAGCCGATACCAACCAAATCAAATATCTCACTTATTGCGTCCAGTACAAAGTGAAAAGATTCATGACAACGGACTCAATCCACAACAAGTTGAGACCCAAACGAAAGTGCGAACACTCTCCCAAACCATCAGTGTCTACTCACCAAATCGACTGCATCATAAAGACTGTCTACGTATCCTTTTGCCCAAGGAATCAAGCCTTCACGTAGTTCACCCAATTGGTCTACAAAGGCCCTCAATCTAATAGAAGAGCATGCTACAACAGAAAAGCTAATCTGCGAGGAACAAGTTTATCATTGAAAGTCGAGATTTCCTCGTCGTAGTGTTGGCGAGGAAAAAACTTTGGTCACCATTTCCTCACGGTAGGGTGGTCAAGAAAAGTTTCTGCGAGGAATATTATAATTTCTTGTGAAATCCTTTTTGCGATGAATATATTCTTTTCTCGTTGTTACTCTTTAGCCTCGATATTTTTCCTCACCTAATCTCATACATTTTTCATCGCTAAACTATAGTTTTCTCGTCAATGATACTTGAATAATATTTAATTTATATATAAAAAAGTTCTAAAAAAACTATTTTCGTCGTTGTAAGTATCTTTCAACAAGGAAACTGTTCCTCACCAAAGGTAAATCTTTAACGAGGAAATTGATTTTTTTCATTATACGTATCTTTTTCTCGTGGAAATAGTTCCTCAGTAAAAGGACTCAAAGACGAGGAAATTTAAATTTATCGTTGTCGGTTGTACCCCATATTCCTCGCCAAAGAAATTCAATTTCGAGGAAATTTACATTTATCGATATAGGTTATATGGTCTATAGCGACGAAAATTACTTTTGCCGTTATAGGTTGTATCACTATAGCGATGAAGTATGTTTTTGTCAACGTAAGCAGTATACTCTATAATGAGGAAATATTCTTTTGACGACATAAGTATGTAGTCTATAGGGAGGAATATTACTTTCGTCGTTGTAGGTTGTACCGTTATAGCAAGGAAATATGTTTTTGACGATAAAAGTGATATACTCTATAACGATGATATATACTTTTAACGACGTATGTAAGCTATTACGAGGAAACATATTTTCGTCACCTAAAGTTGTATTATCTATTCGAGGAAATTTACTTTCATCGACCTATATATAACGAGAAAACTTATAATGAGGAAATTTTATTTCATTAATAATAATGCTATTACGAGAAAAACACTCAAAATATAAATAATTGTCATCAATTGTCACCACAGTACATCAAAACAATTAATATAAATAAATCAAGCAAGTTTCTACTATAAGTAACAATGCTAGTCTAAAGCAATTACAAATGCAACACGATCAAAGAAACATTTCTCCAAGTTTAAGTTCACTAAGAATACTAAGCTGATGGATGTTGCCTGAAAAAATTAGTCATAAACTCTTCAACTTTTTGGCTTGCTCCTCCAATCTTTGGATTACCTCATATTGTGCATCGATCTTTTGTTGTTGAGTTTCTACAAGTTGTTAGGTCTCTTGAAGCTATTCTTGCAACTCTTTAGTCCTTTTAGACATATCACTCTGCGAAGAACGAGAGAATCTTAATGGTGGTGGTTTAGGGCCAAAACCATAGCCCTTAATGTAGCCTGATTTGACTTTAAGAACTTTTGCACAAATTTCCTTATCTGTCATTGTTTGAGTTCCATCAGGTTGAGTGGTATCTGCTCGCATCTTTATCATTTGATCCTATAAGTAAAATATACATATATATATCCAGTTCAATCATATGCAACTTCTCAATTATAACCTAATCAATATAATCCTCTTTAGAACGTACAGTAATATTTGTTTCACCTATATTCCTAAAATATTATAAAAGCATACATCATTGACACGTTACTCACCCATTTTTTCTTTGCTCCCAAATCCCATCCTTTTTTTGTGCTTCTATACTCTCTTTCAAAACAATCAATTGTACATTGCATCTCTCCAGTCTGTGTTGCCTATTGCATTAAAACATATTTTCTTTTTCAGTATATATATATATGTACACAATTAAGTTACAAATTTATAAGCAAAAACTAAAAAGTGTCTTACAATTTGCTCTTGGTGTGACATAAATGATTTTGACCCAGCTTTGTGGTGATATACCAATTTGACCTATTAAGAACATTCTTCTCTGAGCGAATCAAAAATTATTAAGACATACAATTAGAAAGAAGTAAATGAAACAAGAAAAAATGTAATGCGTGGAGAAAAAAAGATATTGTACCTTAAACTTTTCACTAGAAAAATGAGTGTAAAGAAACTCACATTCTTCTCGAGTCTTGACAGCTTCATGTTTGTTTTCAATTGCCTCCTCAATTGTTGAAAACTGCTCAAAATGTTTCTTCAACTTATAGCGAAAATTACAATATACGATCTGACATGTTGTAATTACATATCTCTAGACATGCATAATTTCATGTCAAACTAATTTATAATGCCTTTAGCACAAGCATACTTTCATGTCAAACTAAATATAACAAATCAAAGCAACCAATTAATGCCTTTAGCAAAACAAATCATCACCAACCTGCATTCTTTTGATCAAGTTCTCCACATATGCTTTTTCAATCTTCTTCTATTTTTTCACATTCAGTTGGGCGTAGTTTCGAATTGTGTAACCAATTTCATTTGCAATCATCTCAGCATAAGGCCCCGTATGTCTGCCATTTTCTTCAGTCAGAGTCACGGGTATTTTAGAATTCAATTGGGAGAACACCTTATCTGCATTCACTCCTCTTGTCTTCCCTCACACCTTTTTGGTTGTACCTTTGACATAATTTTTATTAAGAACATATCACATACGTATATTTAATTCCCAAAATATATGTATATAATGTTTTGTATACCTGGAGGAGGCTCCTGATTAATACCTGACATCACATTACCATCTCGCTCTTCAGCTATGGTGTTGACATCACATTATTATCTTGCTCTTCAGCTATGGTGTTGACCACTGGCTGATCATTAGCACTTTGTTGCTGAAGATGTGCACTAACTCTAATCCCTGTCATTCGAGTTTGTAGTTTAGGTATACCCTTCTAATTTGTAATTGATGAAAATGAAATTCAAGTCAGCTTCTCTACACCTTTTAGAGGAAAATAATTCAATTCAGCTTAATTCAACTGAATTCAGCTCAATTCAACACCACTTGCCAGTAGTAGTTCGTTATGTGGTGACCAGTACTTCTAGAATTCAGTCTATCTGCTACAAAATTTTGGCATGCTTGATTGGAAGTTTGCATACGAGTACGTTTTAACGGTACTTAAATATTGTAGCAGTAAAATGAAGACAGAGTGCTATGTAAAAATTAGCGTTTTGTACTTAATAGCATACACCTGAATTGATCTATAGAGCTATGACCAATGTCATGGTAAATTGTTCCAACACAAAGACAGAGTGCGTGATAGACTCAAGAGCGGATGCTTGCTACCATGCCCTTAGATTCTATCATGACATCAATTTCCTATTAAAGGGGGCTTTTTTATATTTTTTTAACATGATTTCTTTGACAAAAATGAACAAAAGATGCTTTCATCTCCTTTCATTTCATTTGCCATTGTTGTGGCACCCATCACCTTATAATATATATCTACGTTTCTCTTATAATTGGATGTTACCATGCCCTTGGCTTTTAATAATGACATAAATTTCTCCAAGAGGGATTTAGCTAGGTTGGGTAATCTTGTTGTCCTCAATAATTAGCTAACGCCAGCTTCTCCTAATCAATGTCCTGAGGGCTACACAAAAGCCTTCAATCATCATTGTAATGGCTCCTCTGTGCTCCTTTTTCAATTATCTTCTTTAATTGAAACGATCTCAGTACTCGGGGACATACCTCCATCAGCATATGTGTCCATGAAATAGTATTACTACCAAAATAAAAGGAAATTAGATTAATCCGTTTGTATCTTTAGCAGTTCCACCTTCTCCTAGCTCAAAATTTTTTTTTATTGCTTTCGCTAGATTTTTTTTTACTCGAATTATGCAGGGAATATTTTTCCTTTCCCTTTTTTATGGTTTGGGTATCTCTTGCTTTATTATTTGTTTTTTTGGTTTGCCTATCATTTTATGCTGCCTGTGCTATATATATTTCTTCACTCTATTCCTTTGTTACATTTCTCGCTCTAGTAGGCTAAATATTAGGAAATACATTAACTTTGGATGAATATTAATATACCATTTTTAACCAGATTGCTCTTGTAGGGAAATGATGAGCAGGAGTGAACCAAGAATGTACGCTTTGTGTTTTAAAGAGATTGCGTATAAAAGTATACGTTGGAAATGGAAGATATACATCAATTATCTGATTGCGCAATACAATACAATACAAGATTTAATGTTGTTGAGCTGTCATGGTGATTGATGATGGTGAATGAGATATGGTGGGTTCTATTTTGTTTAGGGGTTGTTTGGTTCATTTCCTATATATAGGGAAATACATTTCCATGTACAAAAACACAAGTTTTGAGTTTTCTAAACTTTTCCAAGAAATAGATTGTTTCGCATTGGTTCTCACAAAAAAATGATGGGAAACCAATGTATTTATTTTTCTTGTGTTTGGTTCGCATGGAAAAAAGGTAAAACTTTTGTTTATATGGCAAAAAGCTGACATGGCTGCAGTTTTCGTTGATTTCACGAGGTTGAGGAAGGAATTGGGGGAGCGAAAAAAATTTGATGTGGCGGAGATTTTCACCGAGTTTCCCTTCTTCAACTCTAGCGAACCAAAGATGGGAAAAAACCACGGAAAGCTTATATCCTACGTGGCTACGAAAAATTTGATGTGGAGGCGGTGTAAAACTTTTCCACCGAGTTAAAAAACGAACCAAACAACCCCTTAGACATGGAAAAAAAATTTACGGGATTCCTTCGACGAAAAATGACCAAACAGGCCTTCATCGGTTTCCATTTCACTAGGCCTTTTTTTGGTACCCATCACCATGCTAACATCATCCTGTGATTGACTCATGAGCGGATGCTAGCTACCATGCTCTTAGATTCTTTCATGACATCAATTTCCTATTAAAGGGGGCTTTTTTTTAATTTTTTTTAACATGATTTCTTTGACAAAAATGAACAAAAGATGCCTTCATCTCCTTTTCATTTCACTTGCCATTTTTTGGCACCTATCACCTTATAATATATATCTACGCAACTCTTATAATTGGATGTTACCATGCCCTTGGCTTTTAATAATGACATAAATTTCTCTAAGGGGGATTTAGGTGGGGTAATTGTGATGCCCCTAGTTTCATCAAGGCTGCAGTTTAAGGTGAAATCAAGAATGTTAAACCTGTCAAGCACCAACATCATGTTACGACATGTTTCACCATCACAGTTACTATCTATCTAGCAGAAACAACAACAGATGTAGGTACTAAAAAGGTAAAAGAGAACATACAGAAAGAAGTATTAACATCAGACATTCTGTAGAAAAGTCACCATCACTGATATAAATAGATAAATCTCTGAGAAGAATAACCTCTAAACTGATACAAAGGTCTCGACATAAGAACCAAATGAAATGATAGTTAGGCACCCCGCCTTTGCAAAACTAGAAATAATATCTCAAAGTTCATAAAACAAAATCATCGTGGAGTCCTAACAAATAAATTGCTAAAAATAACTATAAATAGTGCTAAAATAACTTCATCAAGCTACGGCTCTCCGTGCACCTGGCTCGTTACCTGAAAGTGGGGAAAACAACGAGCGTCAAAGCGCTATAGCGAGTAACATCTCAACCAACCCCAAGGCAAAGGGCTAGTTGGATAGGAAAATAGCAGTTAATATTAATTAAGCATAAACTCTGAAATAAAATGGAAGCTTGATATTTAGGTATTTACAACATGTGCGTGGGTAGTTCACAATCCCATAAGCTCTGTAAATATCTAACTATCAAATCCAACTACGTCATGGAGTAGTAACCCCATCTCCAACTATACCATAAGTAACCTGTCATATGTCAAAAATGGAATCCTGTAATAGCTCAAGTCCAACACAAGGACTGTAGTAGATTATAGTCCAACACGAGAACTGTAATGGATTATAGTCCAACACGAGGACTCTAGTGGATTATAGTCCAACATGAGGACTGTAAATGGATTATAGTCTAACACGAGGACTGCAAATGGATTATAGTCCAACACGAGGACTCTCATAACTTATAGTCCAACACGAGGACTCTAGTGGATTATAGTCCAACACGAGGACTGTAGCATATGAAAGCGTCAAATCAATATATATACTGTTCACCCGCATACCCCGGTGTATAAATCTAAGGTCCATGTCTGTAATCATCATATGTACACGATTCTTGGGGTATATCAAACCCATATAACGCAAATATTATGCCAGCCACACAACTCTAAGCACAACATGGCAAAACAGACAGAAACCCCCGCAGTCGACCGCCACGGTCGACCGTGACAGGAGCAGAAGCTCACTGCTCCTGCGCACGACACGCGGTCGACCGCCACGGTCGAATGCGAAAAGCCTGAAACCCTAGTTCAGGTTTCAGCTTTACGTGATCTGATCCAAAAACTTCCGTGCGATGTTTAAACACATTATTAATCCTTCATTAGAGATTTAGCATAACCAGATCATGTTAAAAAGGCTCTAATCACTATATACAAATTAAACTCTTTTAAACATACATGAAACATGTCGAAACCTTCGAAAACAAGTTCTTTTCTTTCAAAACTCTTGTTAGAAATAAAAACCAGATCTATCGTGGGTGAGCTTTATTAATAGAAAACAAGTACTTTTGCAACATACAATATATAAATCTAAGTTTTATATTTAAACTAGCATGTTAGGCTCATAAAACACATGAAAGCATTGTTAAAAACATTTAGAAAGCTAGGTGTAGGATTGGGCGAGATGAAACTCGCCTGAGAGGTGATGAAAAACTGTGGTAAGGCCGTGAGATGGTTCTCCTTCGCTGAACGCCGCTGGATCTCCCTCGAACTCCCAAAACTCGCCAAGAAACGCCCAAAAGTTAGGGTTAGGGTTTGCAAGAAGATAGGGGGAGGCTGCTAGGGTTTACTGAGGTGAAAAGGAGGCTCTCACAAGGAAAAAGTATATATATGAGCCCTCAAGCCCGACCCAAAAACCCAAACAGACCCGAAATAGGAAAACTAGCAGAACGCCCCCCGGTCGACCGCCACGGTCGACCGCGAAAGCAGCGCGCTCGGCGGTCGACCGCCACGATCGACCGTGCAGGTTTTCTCCTGTTTGTGCATGTTGTGCGTGTGCTGGTCTTTATGCTTGATTCCTCTCATATAAATACACTTGTTTGATCCCCAAACACTTATTATCAAACTCATCTATGATATAAATATAATTTTCATAATAAAAACTCATTAATCAAATTCTACAGGGTTTTACAGTAATCTTGTTGTCCTCAATAATTAGCTAACGCCAGCTTCTCCCAATCAATGTCCTGAGGGCTACACAAAATCCTTCAATCATCATTGTATTGGCTCCTCTGTGCTCCTTTGTCATTTATCTTCTTTAATTGAATCGATCTCAGTACTAGGGGACATACCTCCATCGGCATATGTATACATGAAATACTATTACTACCGAAATAAAAGGAAATTAGATTAATCTGTTTGTATCTTTAGCAGTTCCACCTTCTCCTCGAATTGTTTTTCTCGCTTTCGCTAGATTTTTTTTACTCGAACTAAGCAGGGAATATTTTTCCTTTCCCTTTTTTATGGTTTTGAACGCAGGCTCCCGGCTTACCCTGCTCCAATTGTTTGGGTATCTCTTGTTTTATATTTGTTTTTTGGTTTGCCTATCATTTTATGCTGCCTGTGCTATATATATTTCTTCGCTCTATTCCTTTGTTACATTTCTCCCTCTAGTAGGCTAAATATTAGGAAATACATTAACTTTGGATGAATATTAATATACCATCTTTAACCAGATTGCTCTTGTAGGGAAATGATGAGCAGGAGTGAACCAAGAATGTATGCTTCGTGTTTTAAAGAGATTGCGTATAAGAGTATATGTTGGAAATGGAAGATATACATTAATTATCTGATTGCGCAATACAATACAATACAAGATTTCGTGTTGTTGAGCTGTCATGGTGATTGATGATGGTGAATGAGATATGGAGGGTTCTATTTTGTTCAGTAAATGGAGAAAATTTTTACGGGATTCCTTCGATGAAAAATGACCAAACAGGTTGTTTCCGGTAAAAGTTGCTGTTTTCATTACTTTGATATCTGTTACAACTTCGAGCGTTACAACAGTATAAAATGAAAACAAAGGGGTACAACTTAAACGAA
>BQKN01062974.1:7048-18322 GCA_022839385.1 Asparagus kiusianus
ATATATATATATATATATATATATATATATATATGATGAATGTGATTATCTGTGTTTGAGAACCCATCAAGTGTTTCTATGTGAGAGGAATCAAGTCATATCTCCAGCATGTCATTTTCCTAGCAGCAAGCATTTCTTTGCTGCGCGGTCGACCGTGGCGGTCGACCGCGCAGCGGTAAGAGAGTTTTCTCAGGTGCGGGTCTTATCGGGTTTCGGGTCGGGTTGTGGGTTTTGTATATATGCTAATGAACCGAGATAACCCCATTTCTTTGATCTGAAATCAAAACCCTAGCCTCTCTCTTCCCTAAAACCCTAATTCTCTTTGCTTGGTGGTTTGGGAGGAATTCTTGGGGATTTACAGTAGTTTTTGGTGGGATTCAGCGAAGGTAAACGTTCTCCTTCAGATTCAGAGATCCATTTCTCACCAGAGGCGAGTAACCTCTCGCCCAACTCCACCCCCTTTTGTTTTCATGCCAAAGTTTGAGTTTTTATTTGATTTTATTGAGGCAAATTCGTATCTTATGAATAGCTAATAGATCTTTATGGCACATAATATGAGATTTAGGTATTTCAGATTTTTTTAAAGCTCGTCAAAGGATTTTATTAGTGAGATCTAGATCTGAAAACGTTTTAGTGAAGGTTAAAAACCTGTTTTTACTTTCTAATCCCATGTTTCTTTCTCTAAATCAAATATATATCAATATATGGGATCTTAGTGATGAGATTTTTTCTTACTGAAGGTTTAAGTTTCATTGTTTGTAGCTACATGTTATCGTTGACTGATAAGATTTACAGGTTTCGAAGCTGACAGAAAACCCAGATCTGGGTTTTCGTCTGCCTCGCGGTCGACCGCTGGGCACGCAGAAGGTTAGAATGCGTCTGCCCTCTGTGCGGTCGACCGCCGCGGTCGACCGCGACGTCTTGGCGGTCGACCGCGATGCCGCAGCGGTCGACCGTGAGTATATCCGCTGAGCAGTGAAGTTCATCTCCGTGTGCAGTCGACTGGGGCGGTCGACCGCCGCACAGTCTTGTGCACAGTTGGTTTATGTTGAGTGTTTCATGTGTTCGAGGGATTCCCTCGACTATCTGATACTAGTTTTCACTTTTGCCATAAATCTAAGCATGATAGATGACCTGAGGGCACCAAATTTAGAACCACACGCCGAGACGCGTGTGAAATTTGTATAAGTATATCTTTTCACATACCTCATCGATAATTTCTACTTGATCCATGTATTAGGCAAACTATATTATCTCAGTCCTCGTGTTGGACTATAATCCATTAAAGTCCTCGTGTTGGACTAAAATCCATTTTAGTCCTCGTGTTGGACATTTACCTTTTAGATCGTGTGATGGCCTTTCGTTAAGCTATGAGTATGACACTTATCTGAATCAGGACATCACACTTATGTAAATTTTGGGACCTTTGGCACTTATTTGGTTATGACAGTACACAGTATTTTATGTTCTGAGATGAGTTGTACTTTCTTTTATTTTTGTTCCGATACTAGAACTCGGATTTAGTGTTTAGCGATTTACAATTTGAGATATAAGGTATATACATGTGAGTTTTCTTTTTTGGATTATTTCGCTCGACGTACCTATGCTCGTGTTGTAAATTTCTAAATACTAAAACCCCTTTTTGTTAAGATTTATGTTTTGAGACTTATTATGTATTAATTGTATTTTTCTTATACAACGAGCACTTTTCCCTTGGGGTTGGTTGTGATGTTGCTCGCTAGTGTTTTGACGCTCGTTGTCCCTCCCCATTTCAGGTAACGAGCCAGGAGCTCGGAGAGTCGCAGGTTGATGGCGACACACTTTAGTGTCCAGTTGTTTACTTTCAGTTATGTTTTATTCGGAGCTCTACTTTAGATTTTGTTAGTCATTTGAGGAGTATATCCTAGATGTTGTAAAGGCGGTGTGCCTTATTTCCTTTACTCAGACCTTCTGTATTTGAATATTGTGAGAACTCCAGTTTATCTATTCAGGCATTGACTGTGTATTTCTATTTGTCGGATGATGAGATATTAATGTGGTCACTATCATTTCATCAGTTATTTCTTGTATTGTCTTCTACTTGCTTTTGTGCCTACACCTGTAGTTGACTCTACTAGATAGATGTTAATTATGATGGTGAAACATGTTATTGCACGGTGTGGTGCAAGGCAGGTTTGACATTCTTGGTTTCACCTTGGACTGCAGCCTTGTGTGAACCCAGGGGCATCACAGTTGGTATCAAAGCTCTAGTTCCAGTATCCTTGGGATCATCCTGTGTCGAGTCGTGGAGCTAGGATAGAGTTTCTTAGGATTCATGTATAGAGTCCGTAAGGAATTTCTAGTATGAGTGAGGGCGATATATGCGTATATCTTAAAATTTGAGAATTTTTTTTATGACAACAATCTTGTGTAAATTCAAAGTATTTGTGTGAATACTATATGTTGTGAAAATTGCGATATGATACGTTATTTATAAAGGTCTATTTTGACTCATAAACTCTTTTTTTTATGATCAGAGAGATGGCAGGACGGGGTAGACCTTGTACTCGGAGAGCTAGCCAGGCAGAGTCACAGCAGACTCCATCTGAGCAACAGCCAGCTCAATCCGAGCCTCAGCAGACTCCACCCGAGCCGCAGCAGGATCCTCAGTATTTGGTGGACATCATGGCTCCCCTTATTGCCCGGATGACAGCCATTGAGGAGTTGGTGACGACTCACATAGCACCACGGACACCACCACCGGTAGCTCAGCAGCAGGGGATACCTGCCGTTCCTGTCAGAGAGAGATCCCCAGAGATCACGCCTGCAGCCATCCCTCTAGCAGTCCCAGATAGAGCCACTGAACATGAGGCTTGGCTCCGTATGGTGGAGAGATACCAGAAGATGAGGGCACCAGAGTTCCAGGGGTCACCAGACCCTCTTGCAGCCCATAAGTGGAAAGAGGATGTGAGCAATATTCTCGATATACTCGGTGTAGATTCAGTTCAGAAGCAGAGACTGGCATCCTACAGCCTGAAGGGAGATGTCGGGAGATGGTACCGACTTCAGTTTACTCCAGAGCAGAGGATGACCCTCACCTGGGAGGACTTCATATACTTCTTTGACGGGCAGTATATTTCTTCTGTAGCACGGACTGGGAAGGAACTCGAGTTGTCCCGTTTGACTCAGGGGGACATGTCAGTGACGGATTTTGAGAGCCGGTTTATGGAGTTGTTACATTTTACGGGCATGTGGCAGACGGGAGAGCGTCAGGCTCAGATGTTCTTAGCAGGGCTTCGCCCTAATTTCCGACGGTACCTCATGTCGAGAAGGTTCTATTCAGTTAGGGAGGTAGCTGAGGCTGCCACTTCACAGGAGATTAAGTCTACTATGTTCCAGAAGGATAAGGAAGGTAAGGCCAAGACAGGACAGAGTGGGGATAAGAGCAAGAACAAGAGACCTTTTTCTGGACATCAGCAGCAGCATCAGGGCTCTTATAAAAGGGGACCCCAGCAGGATCAGAGAGCGCATCAGCAGCGTAAGTTCTAGGGATCTTGTTTTAATTGTCACAAGATCGGGCATAAGGCATCAGAGTGTCGTAGCACACCAGCAGGAGCCCAACAGGGCAAGGGTTTGAACCAGCAGCAGCAACAGCGACAGCAGGGCAGGGGACAGGGCCAACAGAATAGGCTTGAGGTACCGCCAGCAGCACAGAGGACCGAGGGACAGATTAGAGCAGTTCAGGAGGTTCCTCAGGGGCAGATTATCCCATATTCTCCATCTCCAGCAGCAGAGCAGTCTTCAGCCACAGGCAGGGTATATGCAGTAGTTCCCCGTGATCATGGAGCTAGCGGAGCCGTAGTGGAGGGTATGTTCTTTGTGAATTCCTTTCCCGCCCGTATTCTTTTCGATTCGGGAGCTTCGCATTCTTTCATCTCGCATGCATTTATGGCTAGATTCCAGCTCATAGCTCAGCCCCTAGACACCCCTTTATCAGTTTCCACCCCTTTAGGTGAGGTATCGCTTTTGGAGAGCGTTTGTAGGAGGTGTACCGTCAGTTTGGACGAGTCAGAGTTCATAGTTGATTTGATAGTATTGCATATGTCTGAGTTCGATGTCATCCTTGGTATGGATTGGTTGTCCTCCTTGTTTTCGTCAAAAATTAGTTTTGTCATGGAATACATCATATCTTTAGTCGATTACAACAAATTCGAAAGAAATAGCCTTTTTATAAGACTTCTTTTACACAACAAAAGGAAAATTACAACTTTTTAGAAACAAACGCAGGATCATTGTTTGGATCGCTGCTTGCATGGGATCTTTGCCTGTACCGGGGGTGCGTTAGCCCGTGGACCACGGAATCACAGATTCTGATTGAATCGTGAAGGCTGGGGATTCTTCCTTCGTTTATCGAAGTAGGAATTTGAAGTGAATATCTTATCAAAGTAAGACGATCACTCTTCTTAAGATCAAGTCAAAGCTCGAATCTTAAGGAATTGCCAGAAGCTCAGGAACTCTGCTCTGTCTGCCCTAAAATGCTCTCTAAATGCTCCCCCCCTCAAAAATGATCTCAGGGGGGTATTTATAGCCCCTTGAGCAAATAGTGTTTCCGAGGCAGTGTTTACTGTCTCGGCGACCGAGATAGTAATGACTGTCTCGAGTTCTGAGACAGTAAATACTATCTCGGGTTCCGAGATAGCAAATACTATCTCAGAAAACTTCAACTGCCCGACAGTTTTTGTAACTGCCTTGCCACGTTTTAAAACTCCATTATTTTGGTAGTTATCACGTGATTCTCGCCCACGACGTTTCCCATGTTCCTGAACAGTTGGTGGCCACGTGTCGGCGGTTATACAAACAGTTTCTGATCATTAAAGAGCTGTCTCGCGTGCGAGACAGTAAACACTGTTTCGCACGGCGAGACAATAAACACGGTCTCGTGTGCCGAGACAGTCCACACTTGTCCTTGTGTTCTTTTGATCTCTTGAGCTGTATTTGGATATCTTTTAGCATTTTTTTGACGCCTACAGATACCCCCTCCAAAGTATTCCAGACTCATTCCTTTATAGAGGAGTCTGGGACACTTTGGATAAGACGGGTTTTGTTTGCAATCATTTAGTATTTAGCTGAGGAGATCGTATAGAAGGACTTGTGAACGGCTTCAACTCTTGACTTCTTCATCCTTTGGTCTATTCATTGCTTTGTAGAATAGACAAAATTCTTCCGGTGCTACGTTTATCGCTTGACCGTTGTCGAAGTCTTGACTCGAAGCTGGAATTTGTACTTGTGAATTCAGCTTTTGTCATCAAATTGATACTGGATTGTTAATCACTGTATCAGTCTTCATAAGAACACAGTTTATACTCATGTATTTTTTTGGAGTTTTCGAGAAATAGTTAACCTCATATACCCGTTGGGAGGTAGTCAGGTTATTCTTAAGAATATTCTAAGTGATATTCTCCAGAAACTTCCTGTTGAGGGTAGAGAAACAGTTTAGACTCGTGTACCTATTAGAGTATTCAGGTTATTCTTAAGAATATTCTGAGTGATATTCTCCAGAAACTTCCTGTTGAGATTAGGGAAACAGTTTAGACTCGTATACCTATTGGAGTATTCTGGTCTCTTTTTTGTTGGTAGAGGTGAACCCAATGATGGAGAGGAAGAATTTTATATTCTATCTCCTGGTCTCTTGTTTGTTGGTAGAGATAAACCCAAAAATCGGAGAGGAAAAATTTTATATTCTATCTCCAGGTGTAAAGGAAACTCAAAGTGGGATCTCCACTTAGAGAATCTGGACAGGTTTGAATAATCCTAACTGTCATAAGGTTTGATTATTCAACTTGAAAATGGACCCCTCGTTCGTGGAATGAATCGAGAGAAGATTTTGATTGTGGTCCTAACTGTAGTAAGGTTTGACCAAGTGAGGGTTTGAGACGATCCTAACTGTTTAAAGGTTTGATCGTTCAATTTGTAGACCTCTCGTTCATGGAGGGAATCGAGAGGGGATTTTGGCTTTGGTCCTAACTGTTTAAAGGTTTAACCAAATAGGGGTTTGAGACGATCCTAACTGTTTAAAGGTTTGATCGTTTAATTTGTGGACTTCTCGTTCATGGAAGGAATCGAGAAGAGATTTTGGCTTTGGTCCTAACTGTTTAAATGTTTGACCAGGCAAAAGGAGGGAGTTGAGGTACAAATAACAGTAGGAATGTAGATTTGTACAAATCACTCAGAAGATATTTTTTTGGTAACCAGTGACGAAAGGAGATTTGCCAATTGTCATGGATTGAAATTTTGGGTGTTGTGTCAAAGCTCAACAGTGGGAGTGTTAAAGGCTTGGACACAGCAAGAGTTCAGGTGGATTTAACCACAAAGTATTTTGGTGTACCCACCCCAGTTCATTTGATCGGTGAGGAATTTTATGGTGGAGGACTGTGAATTATCAAGCACTCCGCAATTAGACCGTAGGAGTTTCGTGAGAAAAAAACTGACCCAATGAGGTCATTGAATCTCATCTCAACGATAAAGTGCTTGGAAAGTCACAGTGGGAGTTGGCGAAATTGATCTCGACGATTGAAACCAATTAAGCAGCAGATGAATGATTTTAGAGTTTTGTGAGGGAAGATCAACTTGATGAAGTCATTGAATCTCATCTCAATGAAAGAGAACTCTAAAAATCACAACGGGAGGTTCTTAATCATTTTGGACATGATTAAATAGCCACAACGGGAGGTTCTTAATCATTTTTTGTCATGATTAAGGGTGGATTATTCAGATGATTGGTTTTCACCTTGAACAATCGATTAGTTTCGGGTTATCCTTAAGAATACCATATATAGTATTCTCCAGAAACTTCCCGTTAACTAGGTTACCCTGAATGTACTAGGGATAGTACTTTTTCAGGAACTTTTCGTTTGTGAGCAACGTTGCTGTTCTTGATATAGAATCAGGTCTTGGTTCCTGTCTTCGTATTCAGCCATGATAACCTCATATCCACCCCCAGCTTTCAGGTGAACCTGAGTCTAATCACATTTGGAAGCAACTTTGAACCTCTTATATCGGTCGGAGGTTCGGGAAACAGTTTATACTCGTATACCTTTTGGAGTTACATGGAGAAGCAGTTTATACTCATATACTCTTCGGAGTTAGGGGAAACAGTTTATACTCGTATACCCAATAGAGTATCATGCGTCCTCATTTGGCTTGTTTTGCCGTTATGACGCCGGAGTCAATTAAACCTTGGATTTTATTTTTTAGTCCGAAGCAAATCTTTGTAGGATGAAGAACCCTTCTGTGGTATGCACAGTAGTTTGGATCCGTAGTCCTTTTAGCGCCCTCCTGATCTTTAATAAGTGGCAGTTCGATTTTGTCATTGGCGAGGAGGTATTTCAAGATGGCTGGAGCTTCATCATCTTCAAAAGAATACTCCTTTTGGAACTTCAGATCGAGAGTCGCATTCACCGCGATTGCAGATATCGTCGGTTGGCTTCTCTCAACTTTTTTTCTTTTAAGAAAATATTCAGCTTGTTCACCGCGCATTTTCAAATCTTTCCAAGTTTTGGATGGTACGACCCCCAGGGCTTCCAGGACATCGATGGAGAGATTATTGTGGCATGTTTGTAGGATAAATTCCTTTGTAACAGGATCTCTGCAATTCATTGCCTTGTTACGGAAGCGTTTGATAAAATTATCAACCGACTCTCCGTCTTTTTGTTTCTCATCCAGATGGGTTCCGATTGACACTTCGGTGTCATCATCGAAGAAATTGCTGAGGAACAAACTTTCTATATCATTCCAGCAATTGATGCTCCCTGGCTTGAGATGTCGATACCAATCGAAGGCGGGACCACGAAGGGTGCCAACGAATGACCGGATCATTAAAGCCTCGTTTCCAGAATATTATGCCCAAATGAGACTTGAAATAAATCAAGTGCTGAATAAGTGAGCTCTTTCCGTCGAATGGTGTGAAGTTAATCAGATGGAATTTTGTCGGGTATGGAATTGAATCCCATTCTCTTGGATAGGGACACGGAATACCCGTCTTCTTTACTTCCTGAGCAGACATCAAAGCATTGACTTTGTTTTTAAGGTTTTGCATTTTCTTATCCTCATCTTCATCTCTCTTTGAGTGATATTGAGGAGAAATAATTAGGCCACCCTCAGTATTATTAAGAGGTGTGATTGAACTACCCCCAATATCGTTGTTGGGAGGATCCGTTGAACCACCCCCAGTGTTATCGTTATTAGGAGGTGCATCAGCAAAGATGACTTTATCCACTTCCGGATCACTGTTATATACAATATTTTGAGTGCGGCGGCTGGATTCAGCTCGCTGACTGGACTTAAGAAGTTGAGGCCGTTGAGCTAGCAATTCTCTCATTTGTTGAATAGCCAACTCCATCTCTATCTTCATTGTTAGCCTTCTTGTTTTGATGATGATTTACAAACAATTTACAACTAATGTTGTTTGTCTAGTGTTTGTGTTTTCGTATTTATTCTAGGCAAACAACGAGTTAGAGGATGGATGGAATAGCGCTTTAACGACGATATCAAATGGAGGTTGGCGGAAATGTGGAGTGAAGCAACATACAATTCAAGTTAAAGATCAAGTTCAAGCTTCATCCGCATCGTGTACCAAGTCAAGCTTATTGAAGATCAAGATCAAGCTTGGGTAATCTAGTTTAGGCTTTATATTATGTGTGTTAGTACCTTAAGCTCAATATCATATACACACACACGTATTTGGTTTCTATGTATATATATAGTTATATATATACATGCATGGTTTTGAGTTTTCATGCTTTGGACACACTTGCAAAATACATGAGTTTTCACAAATGGAAATTTAATTTGAGAAATTTTTTTTCTAACATGTTTATTTTCATGTTTATAAATATTTCGCAAAGTTTCATCAAGTTTGGAATTGATTTGTTATGTTTAATGGAATTTACAAAATCATGTTTTTGTTCGTGCACATGTTCGTGCATGTTTTACAAAACAGATAAGTTTTCATAAATGGGAAGTGGTATTCAAGAAATTCTTTCTTTGACATGTTTATCTATATGTTTAGAAAGTTATCTCAAAATTTTACTATTTTTGGAGTTGATTTACTATGCCTAATTGATTTTACAAAATCGTGTATCACAGCAGATTTTCAGAAACTGTATTTCTGTGTTCAAATATTTATTTCTATCAACTGGAAAATACTTTTTCAGAAATTCTTTCTCTAACATGTTTTTATACATGTCTAGAACCTTCCCAAAAGATATCATAATTTTTGGAGTTCATTTACTATTTTAAATTGATTTTACAAAACAGCTGCGCAGTGCTACAATAACTCTGGTCGACCGGACCGGTCGACCGGAAATGTCTCTGGACGTTACTCAGCTTTGCATATGGCTCCCGGTCGACCGTACCGGTCGACCGAAGTTACTGTAGCATCCGACCATTGCTACAGTAATGGCTAGTTCTGTTTTTTGTTTATTTTAATGTTTTGGGGGTGTTTTTATTGGTTTTTGGGGTTGTTTCATGAGCCTATATATACCCCATGCCCTCATACCTCCAAGAACATCCAAGAGAATGTTTTAAAATAGTTTAACAAGGGTTTAAACTTGTTTAGTGTTTGTTTAAGTTTGGTTTAAGAAGCTTTTAAGCAATTGAGGGTTTGAGTTTGTGAATTCAATTTCACAAGAGCAAGTGGAGATCATCCTTTGGTGTTTGAGCATTCACTCTTCTCCTACTCTCTTGTCATCTTTAGAGAAGTGTTTCTAAACTCATCTAGAAATTTATTATTTTGATTATAATTTCCATAAGCTAGATTTATATTGAGTTTAGTTTAATCGTTTTATTGATACTCTTTGTTCACACACAACCTATTGAGCTTAGTGTATTTACATTCATAGTATAATTTGGGGTTGTGGGTTTGTGACTAAGAGTTGTGCTTAATTGAGTTCTCACCTTGTTTAGAGAACAATCAAATTGATTTATATTGTGCTTAATTGTGAGGATTCACTTGTAATACACTTGTACACCGAGAGAAGTGTGTGGTGAGAGACGGGGTCGAATCCAAGAGGAGTGGCGTCGGTTGACGTGCCTAGGGAGAGGTTGTAACCGAGCACTTGAGGAGGAGGACACGGGCTAGGACCAACACTTAGTGTGTAAAGTGTGATTGCATAGTGATTATATTGTGAGGTGTAAACGTTGTTCGTGTAAACGTAGAAAACCCGGTTGTGATAGTGGAGATCTCCTCGAGGTGAGGAGCGGAGACGTAGGTCGTGGGGACCGAACTCCGTGATCATATCGTTTTGTCTGTGATTGCATTGGCGTTCTTATTCTTGTTTTCATATCTTATATCGCCTTTGTGTATTGCTCATCATTTTACCCTATCACTTGTGTAGATTGTTTATTTTACCCTTGTGTTAGTTTATATATCCTTGCTCATATACTTGTAATATCTCATTGATAGGAAATATTCATTTGTTCATATTTTGTTATTAGTTTTAATTGGTATTTAATCAGATTAGATTAGCATAAGACCCTAATCACTCCCCCTCTAGGGTCTAACATTCATCTCAGTTCTAATTTCTTCACGTTGTTTGGCTAGAGCTTCTTGAAGTATTTGAGCGAACTGATCAGAGGTGATTGTGAGTACTTCTCTTGTTTGCCCTGTGCTAGATACTGTATCATCCGAAGTGATCGCAGAACAAGTGTCCGAGAGCTCATCCTCTGATGACATTCTTTCATGCATTCTCTTGTAGTCTCTACGTCTGACGGCTCTTAACTGGAGTCGAGACATCCGTTGAGCAATTCTTGAGTTGACTTTTCCTCCCGGTGAAAAGTCGGGATTTGATTCACTTGAATGCCACTTAGATTTTCCTTTATCAGCCATATTGATGGTGACTTCAGGGAATTCATCCTCTTGAACAGCAAGCTTTTTGCAGAAATGTCTCGGATTGGGCTTTGACATTTTGGTGAAAAGTCTCTGGAACATTGAGACTCTTTGCTGGATGGCTTCTCGTTTGGCGTAGTCATATTCCGACAATGCTGCTCTAATGAGTCGCGCACAAGAACAATGAGAACTTATTTCTTGAATAATTCTCTTTCGAAATTTATTCACGCCCACAGCTTGATAGTATGATTTATCGGTATGATTACCAAAAAATCCTATCATCTGTTGGTATGACCTCCCAGGTATAACGATATCTTTTGGCGAATATGTCTTTTTCTGGGGGTGTAAAGCCTTGTTGGCATTCTCAGGGTAACTTATTGTTGCCTTTGAGTGATCCAAGGTTATGTCAA
>BQKN01062975.1:0-64983 GCA_022839385.1 Asparagus kiusianus
CGAGAAGCATATGCTACCACATGACCATCTTGCTGAAGAACACATCCCAATCCTCTACCTGATGCGTCGCAAAACACCTCAAAGTTACCACTCTTATCCGGTATTGTCAAGACAGGGGCCGAAATCAATCGAGACTTTAACTCCTCAAACGCCTGCTCACAAGCGTCGGACCAGACGAATTTAATATCCTTCCTCGTAAGACGCGTCATCGGTTCTGCAATCTTCGAGAAATCCTTGATGAAACGCCGATAATATCCAGCTAATCCCAGGAAGCTCTTAATGTCAAACACCGACTTAGGGGTAGGCCAATCCTTAACAGCAGCTACTTTATCCGGGTCCACAGATATGCCGTCTCCTGACACCACGTGTCCTAGAAATGCAATGCGGTCTAGCCAGAACTGACACTTACTATACTTGGCGAATAGTCGATGCTCTCTCAAGGTCTTCAGCACGTACCGCAAATGCTCCGCATGTTCCCCTTCATTCTTAGAGTATACCAGGATATCATCAATAAAGATTTCTACAAACTTGTCCAGCACATCATAGAATACCAAATTCATCAGGTTCATGAATGTCGCTGGCGCATTTGTCACACCAAACGGCATCACTAAGAACTCGTAATGTCCATATCTCGTCCGGAATGCAGTCTTGGGAACATCAGAGTCCTTGACTTTCACTTGGTGATATCCACTCCGCAGATCCAGCTTAGAAAATACTCTCGATCCCCCTAATTGATCGAAGATATCATCAATACGGGGAAGAGGATATTTATTCTTCACTGTCACAGCATTCAACTCCCGGTAGTCGATGCACATTCGCTTGGATCCATCCTTCTTTCCCACTAGCAACACAGGTGCTCCCCAGGCCGATACACTGGGTCGTATCAAGCCTCTCTGCATAAGATCATCCAACTGAGTTCGAAGCTCGGTCAACTCAGCCGGAGGCATACGATAAGGGGTCTTAGAGATTGGAGCAGTTCCAGGCTTCAATTCTATGGAAAACTCAATTACTCGGTCCGGTGGTAACCCGTAAATGTCATCGGGAAACACATCTTCAAATTCCCGAACTACAATTGGCTTCTCGGATTCCACCTGCATGGCAGCAAACGTTGCCTTCTTCGGTCTAGCTCTGTACTCCACCGGTCCAGCCGATGTGCTACCACTGAGGAATTCAAACCTCGGGTGATCCGGTATCTCAAATACCACACTCCGACGGTGACAATCAATGGTGGCAAAGAATGATCCCAACCAATCCATTCCAAATACTGCATCGAAGCTCGGCAGATCAATCACCAAGAAATCTGCAAAGAGTTCTCTCCCGCAGATGACTACAGGGCATGATTCATAACCACTGGATGCTATTAAGACACCACTGCCAGTATTGATATTCCAGCCTGTGGTCAAAGGTGTTATAGGAAGAGAGTGGGCGGTCGCAAATTGACGAGATAAGAAACAATGAGGAGCCCCAGAATCAAAGAGTGATAAAGCCGGAACGGAGGAAACAAGGACCTTGCCTATTATAGGAGGAGATAAATGCGACTAAACTTAGTACTCATAACAATTCCTATCATGCTATCATCAGATAATGCTAAATAAGGAGAAATTCATATGCAAGTAAAACTAAGAATGAACGATTCTCACCAGTGATAACTTGATCATTCGCCTCAGCTTCCACAGCTGACATCATGAATGTTTGACGTGGAGGTTGTTGCCCTTGTGCCTGCTGATAAAGCTGCTGCTGTGGAGGGAGAGGTCCAGTTCGAGGATAGGATCTGTGCTGAGGCTGTGCTGCTGGTGCAGGTCGAGGTGGAGCTGGAAGAGCTGCCCGGACTGGAGGTGGGGGCAAGCGGGCCTGCTGTCGTTGCGGACAGTTCGGACTGATGTGATCGGAGGACCCACAAGTATAGCACAAACGTAGGCGTTTGCGGCATTCCTGCTGAGTATGCCCGGAATAGCCACAATAAGCACATCTCACTGAAGACTGGCCAGGAAATTGCACTCCAGGGCGCTGATAAGGGTGAGCCTGCTGAAATGGCTGACGCTGAGAATGCTGCTGCCTCTGAGGAGTCTGCTGCTGCTGCCTCGGAGGGGGACGCTCGACATTCCGGGTCGGAGCTGCTAGTGTCTTACTCTGAATTAAGTGTGAATCTTCTGGTTCCTTCTGCACGCTTTCAATCTCGCGTGCTGCATCCAATACGGCGTCGTGAGTCGTAAGTGCCCTACCAGCAAGAGCCAACCTGATATACTTGTCCAGACCTTTCTGGAACTGATGCTTCCTGATAGTGGGGTCTGTAACCAAGTGGGGAGCATATCGGCTCAAAGAAGAAAACTCGGCCTCGTACTCGTCGACTGATCGACCCCCTTGCTTGAGCTCCACAAATTTACGCAGGAGCTCATCTCGGGCCGATTGAGGAAAATACTTCCTATTAAAGCGATCCGTGAACGTCTCCCACAGAATCGGCCTCTCTAGGTGTGTCTTCTCAGCAGCCCACCAGATTCGAGCCGTATCTGTGAGCTGGACATCCATAAGGTCCGCCCACTCTGCAGGAGCAATGCGGGTCACCGTAAGGATAGTCTCGGTAACCTTCAGGAACTCTTCTGCTGCTAGAGGTCCTTCGGCACCGGAGAAAGAAGGAGGTCGCATATACCGAAACTCCCTAACACCAGGTTCTGTACGAGGGGGAGGCTGGTGAGGCTCCCGCTGCAAGTGCCCAGCCAAATGCTGCTGATTCGTTGCCAGCCCCTGAATCATTGCTAAAAGTTGGCGCGGGTCCACTTCGGGAGGAGGGACATCACTACTGGACGGGTTACCATTGCTACGTGTACCCACCATGGTTCTGAAGGGAAGGTAACGAGGATCAAAATTATTGCAGGAAAAACCAAGTCAAGATCAAAATCAAAATTGGGTAAGGTAGGGACGGAAACAAGATTGATCAAGATACTAGGATGAGGCTAAGTATAGTCTTACGGATGAAATATGATATGCATCTAAATTATTCATTATATTCTCACTGGTAAGAAATCAGGATCGTGACCGGGACCTTGACCTGCGTGGGCCACCACTAAAACCTGTCACGCCCCGCTTCCTAAAATACCAGGGAATCGGGACGCGAACAAGCCCGCGACGTATTAGATTGAGAAGAAATATACACTGTTAATTTTTTTTTCCTTTCTTTTCTTCTCAACCTAATACACTAAGCGTCTGGAAATAATATAATGCAAAGGCACAGGTCCCCGAACACAGTAGCGAGAATATAATAAACAACACAGACAGAAAATATACATATCACAACTGAAATATCATCCGAGACACAAGGTTTGGGTCAAACATGCCCTTATTACAAACAGTTCAACTAAGATAGGAAAATACATAGTCCGACATAATAAGAAGAAAGTACTGCTAAATAACTAAGTCCCTCGAAAGACGAAAGGATAAGATACTGCATAAGTAATCTAGTGTCCATCAGTGATTACGTAAAAGAAAAGGCTAAGCTTCCGTCTGTTCTTCTGTTCCACCTTGAAGACACTCCGGCTGGGTATACTCCTGCTCTAGTGCATCATCATACTGTACCTGTCCATCCTCTAAATCTGACGTACACCAGAGAAAACAGGTGTACGTCAGGGTGCATGGCACGCGGCAAGATCCCACAAGGAAAGTAGAAACGGTCGTACGACCAATGCAAGAACAATAATAATAATAATAGTAATAATCTAAATGAAATCCACCACCAGAATATAATAATCAGAAGAATCTAAAATCGATCGGGTAACGAAATCATGTAGCTAACGATCAGACTAATCATCCAAGTACAGGTTATACACTAGATGGAATTAATACTTAAAAATCTACAACAAGAGACGTAGTACGTCGAGCGAAATAATCCAAACAAGGAAACTCTCATGTATATACCATATGTCTCAAATTATAAATAATTAAATATTAACCCCAATCTATGTATGAAAAGAACACAACTGGCCTACATCTCACAAGAAATCATACCTAGCCAAGAAACAAGGTCATGTAACTAACCATTCTATAACAGGTCACTGTTCACATCTCACACAGAGCCAACACTCATATCACCGGATAATTGACTGTTCACAAATCCCCTACGTGCATCCAAACCCGCGAAACGGTTCGGTGAGAGGACTACACGAAATCCGATTTCGGCCTGGTTCGAACTCAAGCAAAACTCGGGTGACGAAACGATTTCACTGACCAAGTGCGAAACGGTTCACTTAGCCCAACAAACTAACCCCAGTGCGAAACGGTTCACTGGTTCTAGTCTGGAAGATACATCAACAGTCATATCCGATCACATGAACATTAACTTCCCCATCCCAACTCTCTTGTTTTTCTAAGCTAACATATACACAGGTTTCTAAGTCTTTAAACAGAACACCTCAGGCCACACTAGTCATGAATTTCTAACAGTTCTTAAGCATAACAAAGAGTAATAAACACAATTAATCATATGCAGCAAGATCATAACATATCACATAATTAAAATTAAGAAACATAAATCATGAAAAATTCATAATACTCCCTTTTCTAAAATAAATCCTTAAAATATTTATAAATGTTCTAAATAATTTCTTTTATAAAATAAATCCTTAAAAAAATATTTATAAATGTTCTAAATAATTTCTTTTATAAAACTTTCTTAAATTACTGAAATTATTCTAAATTGATACTTATTTTAAAATAAATTCTTTTAATTTATTTATAATTATTCTAAAATAATTCTTTTGTCAAATAAATTCTATTAATTTATTATAATTACTCTAAAATGATTTTTCACCAAAATAATTTATTATAATTATTTTAAAATGATTATTTTGTCAAATAAATCCTTAAAAAAATTATAAACTAATCTAAAATAATTTTATCTTATTTTATCTTTACAATATCTATATTCAAAATATCATTTTTAGTATCATTCGTCAAATAAATCCGTACATGTCATCACAGTATATGAATTACAATGTGAATGGTCATACGTTATTGTCCACAGTCCGTTGCGTCCATGACAGTTCTATACGTTATAGTTCTCAGTCCAATATGTTCACGACAGCTCCGTATTTGTAATGAATAATTATTCGGGTAACGAGTTCGTATGCATAATAAATTTGTGATTAATCTAAAATTATACTGAGCAAGAATAGGGATCTTGCACATAATTAATTCAGAGCGGATTGAATGACAAGTCAAGAGGGTATCGGGATCTTGCCTCGGGTTCGTCGAATGATTCGACGTCGACGGCACGGGTCGGATCTGACGAGGAGAGCGCGACACAGCGGGGAACTCCGACGAGGGACTGCGGGATCTCGGCGACGCTCGTCGGAGGAACTGTGAACTCGAGAGGGGCTGTCGGCGTGGCTCGTCGGAGCGGCGAACAGGGGCTGGACAGCGAGGTCGGGTTCGGGCTCACGCGCGGAGGTCGACGATGGTCGGCGGTTCATCAGAGCTACGTGGAAGGAGGAAGCGGAGGTGCTGGAGGTGGTTCAGGGACTGAGGCGGAGGGAGTTGGGGCCAGCAGCGGAGGTGGGGAGCTCAGGCGTGGGGGCGGAGCTGGCGGTGGAGGGAGGAGCGGCGGCTTTGAGCGGGGTGAGGGCGGAGCTGAGGGCGAGGGGGAGGCGGCGACGAAGGCTGGTGGAGGTCGCGGTGGTGGGTTTGGGTGCTGGAGACGGTAGAGAGGAGAGGCGGAGAAGAGAGGGGCGCTGGGTGGCGGAGCTGGCGGTCGTCGGAGGGGAGAGGTCGGAGGGCGAGGTCGGAGGGAGCGGCGGCGGTCAGCGGTGGCTGGGGATCGAACTCGAGAGAGAGAGAAAGAGAGAAAGAGAAAGAAAGAGGAGAGAGAGAGAGAGTGAGTGTACGAGAGAGAGAGGAGGCTGGGGGTTTAAATAAGAAAAAAAAAGAATAAAAAAATGAAAAAAATAAAATAAATTAATGAATGCGGTGCGCGTGCAGCCGTTTTTTTTGAAAAGAAGAGGAGGGAGAGAACGGGGTTGTTGGGGGTAGCTGATGGGGGTTCAACGCGGGAATAAAAGCTGGGGTTATTTTCAAATGGGTTCAGGTATTTAAACGAAAATAATTAAAATAAATAATTTCGGGTACTTAAAAATTAAACTAATTACATAATAATTATTTACAAATAAAAACGTACATTTTGAGCTAATACAACAGTTGATATGAAACTGTTGAAAATATACTCGTATTGTACAATTAAACGAAAATAATTAATAATAATAATATATTTACTTATATTTAAAATTAAATAATTACGTGACAATTATCAACACGATAAAACGTACCAGTTATGCTAATATGACAACTGATACGTAATAATACAATAATTTACACAAATAATACGTAATTAATAATTCAATATAATACAAGAATTAATATGTAATAGTAATAATAATACGACGTATTATTTAAAATAATACGTAATAGTATCAGTAACACAACGGATAAATCCCAGAAATTTTTATTGCACTAAATTAATTTATAAATATCAAAACCATTTAAATAACTATATAATCAGATTTTTAAATCATAGAAATTCTAGAAAATCAAGAAAAATATAAATATTCTTTTAAAAATAATAATTAAATATTTTTAAATACCAAAAATTTATTTTAACTAATATTAAAATTTTACGGTCATTACAGGTTTGCCCGATTTCGGTGCAACGAGTACGGGAGGTTTCGAGAGATATTCTTTAATACTCTCGAATGCCTTTTGACAAGCATCGTCCCACACGAATGACACTCCCTTCTTTGTGAGCTTGGAGAACGGTTGGCATTTTCTCGAAAGGTTCGAGATAAACCGACGGATATAAGCCAATCGCCCTTATAGTCCTCTGAGCTCTTTGAGGTTTCTCGGCGGTTGTAATTCATTAATCGCCTTCACTTTATCAGGATCGATGTGAATACCTTTGGTGGTGACGACGAATCCCAGGAATTTACCACTAGACATTCCGAGGAAAGACTTGGTAGGATTCATCTTCAATTGATGAGCTCGCATCAAGTCGAACATGGTCTTCAAGTCCTTAATGTGATCTTTCTTATCACGACTTTTCATGACCAAATCATCCACGTAGCATTCGACAGTCTTTCGGAGATGTTCCTGAAAGATCTTTGACATGGCTCGCTGATATGTAGCACCTGCATTCTTTAAGCCGAAGGGCATAACTGTGTAGCAGAAAACGCTAAGGGGTGTTCGGAACGCGGTGTGCTTTTCATCATCTGGATGCATCTTTATTTGGTTATAACCAGAGAAACCATCCATGAAAGACATCCTCTCGAACCCGCACGTATTGTCGATGATAACATCCGTGATGGGAAGGAGAAAATCATCTTTTGGGCATGCAGTGTTGAGGTCTCTAAAGTCAATACAAATCCTGATCTTCCCGTTCTTCTTAAGGACCGGGACAATATTGGCAAGCCATTCTGGATGTTGCTCTTCCCTAATGAATCCCGAGTCGACAAGCTTTTTAACTTCAGCTTCGATCGCCTCCATCATTTGCGGACGAAACCGTCTTTGTTGTTGTTTTACAGGTTTGACATCCGGCTTAATGTTGAGACGATGCACTGCTACGTTTGGATCGAGCCCTGGCATGTCTTCATAATTCCAGGCGAACACATCGATATACTCCCTGATAAGAGAGATTAACTCCTCTTTCTCCTCGGGTGAGAGGCTGTCGCTAATGAATATCGGCTTCGGATTTTCCTCGCTTCCCATATTCACTTGGACTACTTGATCTTCGGTAGGAGGTTCTCTTTGCTCGAACCTATCGCCGTACTGCATGTTTAAGTGATGAACCCACGGATCTTCCCATGTCGGCATCTGATCATTTTCTTCTATTGTCGCTGGATCAACCGTGGTCATGTTCGACATTAGCTTTTTAAACATTTCACCAAGACTAGCGTCAGAATCCCAAGCCGAAGAGTCAGAAGAATATATGTTTCTAGCTTTGTTGGCAATTTGATCAATGACTTGCCAATAACATTCATCATCGGATGAGGAGACATAGCCTAAGCCTCTTTTGTGACGGTAATAATCATCGGGTTTTCCTTTTGGTACATAGGCCATTCGAGGTGGAACTCGCGGACCTCGACCAAAGCAAAGACCCTCTCCGAGCTTGAAGTCATATCCATGCTTTTCCATCATATTGCGTGCTTTCACATCATATCTGAACAGATGAGGGGCAGGTTTATTATCGTTGTCTTCCTCTTCCTCTTCCAAGAAGTGGTCAGGTATCAGAGATTTTCTTCCTTTGCCGTAGACGACCTCCTTTCCACCCCCTGTCCCTGCGGGGATGACAAGCGTCGTTCCGCACGGGTCGTGTACCTGCTTTTTTATCAAGCAAAATGATTGAAGAGGGATATACAAATCAGGGTTATCATAAAGTTCTTTGGTGACATTATCAAGACACATCGAGTACTCTAAATCATCGTTTATTGATAGTTCTTCGGCAAGTTGCCAATTACAACTATTTTCCGATGATTTATCATTGTCAAGATTGATTACAATGGGTACAATGTCATTAAGTACAAAACCACCATCAAAATCAAACCCAGTTTCGGTATCAGCTTCATCTCCGCTGTCCGTCCCTTGGGCCGATGGTTCAGTATCGAATTCAACACTGTATAAAAGGGAATCGGTGAAATAATTCTCCAATCCCTTAAACGGTTGCTTATCCGCGACCACCGTCTTAACTTCATTATTTGTGCCCACATACTTGAGGCATTGATGTAGGGTTGACGGGACTATAAGGTTACCGTGGATCCAAGGTCGACCCAACAGTAAGTTATAGGATGTTTCCGCGTCAATCACATAACAAGTAACTTCCAACTTCAAATCCCCGATCTGGCATTTGATTCGGATCTTCCCCAAGGGTCTGGACCCGCTGGTGTTGAATCCATAAATCGTAGTGCCAGTGGAGGCTAATTTGCTAGTCGGAATCCCGAGATGATGTATCAATCGGAATGACATGATACTAACAGCGGAACCCGGATCGACTTGGATCCGGTTGACCATGTTGGAGCCAATGTGCCCGGTGAAATACAAAGGCCTATCATGCTTTGAGCTCTTTGTCTGCATGTCTTCTTTGGTGAATGAGATGCAGGGAAAATGATACGCTGCGAGATTGTAGTGTTGAGCTGACGACTCCGGTTCCTCCGAGGATGGCTTGATTCGGGTCAGGAAAGCTTCGGAGTCGTTCAAGGCCTCTTGCAATGCTTTCCTTGTATCCTTTGAGAGACGCAACAACTCGTATAGGGTTATCCTAGCCAGGATGTTGGCCAACTGCGCCATGATATCAAAATGGGACGGAGAGCTCGCATTTCCCGGTTTGTCTCTCCCAATCGGATGATTGAATCGAGACTGCCTTGTAGGCGTATAAAATTGCCTATAGGTCCCTTAGCACAGCTCGACGACGCCGTTTCAACAAACGGACCATCGGGCGACATATCCAAACAAAACTGTTAGCCCACAACGCCGAAGCCAAGCGATATGCGACGAAGCGGACTAACGAGGCTAACGAACCGCACGCAAACAACAGAATGCATCCATTCGCATGCGGAATCAAGCACACGGTTCGAGGAGTCAACGAGTCATCTAAACAAGAGCGAACTCGGATGAATCACGATCGAATCAAGATCGTTTTAGACTCAGAAGGGGAGTTACTGCCTAATCTGGAATCAAGTCAACGAATCTTTTCCAGATCAATCAACCACCCAAGTCAACCACAAACCGGAAACAACGGAAAAGACCGAAACGAACAACACCCGAGGGGACTCGGCCGAAACCGAGCCACCCCAAGGTGGCTCGGCCAAGGCCGAGCCACCCCAGGGTGGCTCGGCATGAGCCGAGCCACCCTGGGGTGGCCGGCAACCCCCCTCCCCCTTTTGTGTTCTGACACGTGCATGAGCACAGGTTCGAGTGGCTATAAATAGGCCAAGGGGTTCTTCATTTCAAAAGGTTGGAAAAAGGGGAGTCGAAGCTCTGCCGGATTCAGATCTCAAAACTTAAAAAGATCGGAGCTTTAAGACTTTGAAGACTTGCCCATCCAGATCCGGTGCTTGGCGATCGTCAACGCCAAATAAGGCAGGAGTTCGAGAGGACCGGATCTCAGATCTACGTCGTTATACTCCGGATCAAAGCTTGGTTCTTTGATCCCGAGATTCGAGCGGTTGTTTCCTTGGTGAAACAATCCCTCCCGGCTATTATCTCCTTGGTGGGATAATACCCGTAATACTTCGTAGATCTGCTTGGATCCAGATCTCGCGGTGGTCAACGGAATAACCATCGGCGCAGGCAAATAACCCACAAAGCGAGTGACCGGATAACAGGAGCTCGTGATCTGTTCGACAAATAAGGAAAGTTGTAATTTTTCTTTCTTTGCTTTGTTTTGATTTTCATTGTAAACCGGATCTTATAAAAAGACCGGATCTCTTTGTAATGCATAAAGTTATTAATTGAGATAGCAATGACGTCATCAATGAAGAAAAGTTTAATTTTTCTCGCGAACAATCTGGCGACCACAGTGGGAGCCACCGATCTCGCTGCCGAGATCGGAACGTCGCAGCCGCGGATCTCAATCCCGGTCGTGGAGGAGGTCGAGTATGAGTTCGACCAGCAGAAGTACGAGGAGTACGTGTCCTCGTCTGGATCTACCTCCTCCCCTAAGTCCAAGTCTCCAAAGTTCTCCTCCAGGAGAAAAGTTCGTTGGTACGAAGAAGTTGAAGCTACCAACGAAGATCTCGCCCCACTGGATGCCGAAGCTGCATCGGGTGAGATCTCTCCAACTTCCAACCAGGTCAGATCTGCTCTGGCCAAATCTTCCGTTGCCGAGGGCGTGGTGACTCTCTCGAAGAGAGCCCGCCAAAGGCAACGTCAACGCCTTGCGAAACAATTCGTAAAGGCAATGGAATCTGTGGATGGGATCCGCTACAACACGGATCTGAAGAACAGAAGAGGCAAGCAGCCTCAACAACAGATGAGTGGCAACTCCTCCAAGCCGCCAACCAACGAATGGATCCGCGTCAAACGGAATCGTTCAACACTTGAGGAGCGCATTCACAAGCGTCGCGCACTCTCAGCGCAAGCACGGGATCAAGTCCAAGAAGCCCGTAGAAGGTTGTAGAAGGAGATGGCCAAGAAGCCGCCACCAACCCGCCAAATATGGAAGCCGAAGTCTGAAACCGCAACTCAGGCTAAGGAACAGTCAATACAGCCTTCAAAACGAGTTCAACCTCCCGAACCATCCCAGAGAAGGAGGTCAATCTTGGAGCGTCTCGGTCCAATTCCCGATGAGCGCGGCAAAGTTCATGAACGCTTGGGCCCGATGAAGAAGCCCCGAACGACTCAACATGCTGGGGGTCACTGTCACTTTCAGCATGACAAGGAGTTCAAAGCAGCTGCGCATGCCAATTTGCACATTGAAGTCCAGGAGCCCGCTGAGAGCTCACGTCCACAAAGGCAGGTTTCGAGGCGCGTAACTTTTGAAAGCCCAAAGAAGACAGGTCGCCCTCAGAAGGAAACATTGTCGTCCGATGACGATGACGCTATACCTGAGAGATCGTACCAACACATGATAGGTTGCTCCGACTTTCATACGGACGAGCTGTACTATCGTGCTGAGGGTACGAGCAGAGCCAGAAAGAGAAGTCCTCGTAGGCTCGAAACTCAATGCCCCTGTGCCAAGCTCATTCGGGCGGTACTGTCTGGATGCAACTGCATCAAAGCAGTCCCCGAGAGAGTCTCGGTGTTAGAAAGGCTCAATACCGAAACGCCAAAACCAAGGCCTAGGCGTTTCCGACGAAGAAGAACGGCGGTTGAAGACGGAGAATTTCCGAGGGTCACCGCTAATATGACCAGCAAAAGGACATCGACACGGGATGATCTCGAGTCGATTCTGAAAGCATCTCAATGTCTAACCCGTCTGCAGTCCGGAGCCATCGCACGAGGAACTTATGGTAGGGTTCGGATAAGACCACCTTCAGAAGATGAGGAATCGGATGCTTGCTCTGTGGTTGCGTCTGACAACACCGTATCCAGCGAAGGAGAACCCCGCGAGTCATTCATGATAAGCGCGGAACAAGTGGCCAAGATGCTTGAAGAAGCCATGGCCAAACAACAGGAGAGCTTTAGGCTCGAAATGCAGATGGCCATGCAGACCATGAAAGAGATGCATGACCAACAACTCCAGGTACTGAGGAACCAACAAGGCGAACCAAGTCGTCATAACCAGAACAACCTGGAAGATGAGGACACAAATGAAACTCGTGACGCCAATAACCCTCTCGTTAATGCAGGGGGTGGTAATGAGGATGCCAACGAAGACACAGGTGAAAGCCTAAAAATTAAAAATCTCGAGAGCAAAATCAATACATTGATTTCCGCTCAGGAGACGAAAAAGACAGGCATTCCTTGTCCATACCCAAGAGAGTGGGAATCAATCCCATATCCGACAAAGTTCAGTCTAATTAACTTCACGCCGTTTAATGGGATGGGTTCACCTACTCAGCATTTGATTTATTTCAAATCACACCTGGGTGTTATCTCCGGCAATGAGCCTCTGATGGTGCGGTCATTCGTTGGCACTCTTCGCGGAGCCGCCTTCGATTGGTATCGCCGCCTCAAGCTAGGAAGCGTGAATAGCTGGGACGACATGGAGACAAAATTCCTCGCTAACTTCTTCGACGACGACACCGAGATATCCATCGGAACGTTGCTCGACGAGAAGCAAAAGGACGGGGAACCGGTCGAAACCTTCGTCAAGAGATTCCGGAACAAAGCGTTGAATTGCCGGGACCCGATCACCGAGGAGTTCATTCTCCAGACTTGCCACAACAACCTCGCATTGGACGTGTTGGAAGCAATGGGAACATCACCGTCCAACACTTGGAAAGACTTGAAGGTCCGAGGGGAACAAGCCGAACGCTTCCTCCGAAGGAAGAAGGTCGAGAGGAGTTAATCGACGACAAATCCTCCGAACTCGAACTTCGCCTCCCGTGGTAAGGGCAAGACACCCGCAACGACTGTCGATGCTAATCAAACATCGCAACAGCAGTCCCGGAGGCAGCAAAAGACTTCGGATCAGAGGCCTCAAAAAGAGTACTCCTTCAAGGACGAAGATGTTCTAGCCATCTTCAAATCCCTCCTTGACAATAACAAGATCAAGCTCCCACCGATCACGAATCAGGAGGAAGCTGACGATATTGCGGACCCGAAGTACTGCGCATACCACAGGAGGATCCTTCACCCAACCAAGGCGTGCTTTACACTCAAGAATAGCATCCAGACCTTGGTTGAAGCCGGTGTCATAACGCTAGAGTGAGCCAGTTGAAAACGGCACAACTCCGACCAGTATAAAAGTATAAACTGCTTCCTGCCACTCCAATAAGTATACGAGTATAAACTGCTTCTCAATCCTCCGACCGGTATAAGAGGTTAAACTGCTTCCTGATACTCCAATAGGTATAAGAGTCTAAACTATTTCCTTTCTTCCACGGGAAGTTCCTCAAGAGTGCCACGCGTGGTATTCTTAAGGATAACCCGATCGTGCAGCTGATTCAATGATACACCTAGTTTTGTAAAAAAAGCTGGGGGTGCATAATTCATGTAACGGGAAGTTCCCGGAAGAATGTTAAATGTAATATTCTTAGGGATAACCCGGTCATGATGAATAAAGTGATAAACACTAAACTCCTAATTTCCGAACACTCTTTTGCTGAGATGAAATCCGATCACTTCATTGGATCAATTTTCCCTCACAAAACTCTCATTGGTGTTTGACGACGCATAGTCTCCACTACAGAATCCCCCACCGATCAAACCAATTGACGGTGGGACCACCAAAATTCTTTCCTCCGCTATGTTCGTGCACTCAACACTTTCATTGTTAGAGTCCGGATATAATGCTTAGAATTTTGATCTATCAATCATTGACAAATTATCAAAGCCCTTTTTTTGTTAAGTCTTTATCACTTAACATCAAGAAACCACTTCGAGTGATTTGTACGAATCAACATTCCTACAGTGATTTGTACTCTTACTCTCCTTTTTCACTTGGTCAAACCTTCCTACAGTTAGGGCCAAAACCAAAATCCCCTCTCGATTCCTTCAATGAACGAGAGGTCCACTTTCAAATTGAGCGATCAAACCTTCCTACAGTTAGGATCGTCTCAAACCCCCCACTTGGTCAAACCTTCCTACAGTTAGGACCAAAACCAAAATCCCCTCTCGATTCCTTCAATGAACGAGAGGTTCACTTTCAAATTGAGCGATCAAACCTTCCTACAGTTAGGATCGTCTCAAACATCCTACTTGGTCAAACCTTCCTACAGTTAGGGCTAAAACCAAAATCCCCTCTCGATTCCTTTAATGAACGAGAGGCCCACAAATCGAGCGATCAAACCTTCCTACAGTTAGGATCGTTTTAAATTCCCCACTTGGTCAAACCTTCCTACAGTTAGGACCAAAATCAAAATCCCCTCTCGATTCCTCCAATGAACGAGAGGTCCGCTTTCAAATTGAGTGATCAAACCTTCCTACAGTTAGGGTCATCTCAAACTCTCGCTTGGTCAAACCTTCCTACAGTTAGGACCAAAACCGTAATTCACTCTCGATAAACGAGAAATCTATCTTTAGCTCGGTAATCAAACCTTCTGACAGTTAGGGTTATCCGAATCTTTTTGATTCTCGGAGTGGAGATCCCACTCTCAGTTTCACCTTTCCGGATTCTGGAGGTGGAGATCCCACCTCGAGTCACCTTTCCAAATGGGAATAGATTATAAAATTCTTCCTTCCCACACCAATCATTTTCCAAGAATTTTGGACTCATCCTAGGAAGTTTATCCTGAATCCTAAGCAGGGATAAGTCTGCGCCTAACACGCGCTGCCGGTTTAGTCTTTTTCCGATTGAAAAAGACACCAGAGTTCGATTCTGGGGTATTTTATCCTAAAACCTAAACAAGGATAAGTCTGCGCCTAACACGCGCCACCGGTTAGTTCTTAACCGTTAAAAAGAACACCCGTCCGCATATTCAACATTGTGGCAGGTTGTTATTAATAACACCAAAATCCATGCCTCACACGCATGGGGAATTTCATCCTGAATCCTAAGAAAGGATATGCCGACGCCTAACACACGTCGCCGGTTTAGTCTTTCGCCGATTGAAAAAGACACCAGGGTCTAAACCTGGGGAATCTTATCCCGAAGCCTAAGAAGGGATAAGCCAATGTCTAATACACGTTGCTGGGTAGCCGATTCCCATAATAATGGCAAAGTCTACATATTCGAAGTTGTAGCACAAAGTCTAAGGGAGTTCATTCCTTTAGCACAACGTCACATGCGGAACGGATTTAAACAATCCGCATGTAAGCCCGACTCAAACGGTAGTCGGTAAAGGTTAATCAAATCCGTTGAAGGCTGAGGATTTACCAAAAATCCTAAGTCAACGTCTAATACACGTTGCTATTTAGTCTTTTCACAGGAGAAAGACGAAGTCTACGTATTCAATATCGTAGCACTAAAAGGGTTAACTCTTTTAGCTTAACGTCACATGCAGAACGGACTTAAACAATCCGCATGCTAGCCCGACTCAAACGGTAGTCGGTAAAGGCTAATCAAACCCGTTGATGGCTGGGAATTTGCCAAAAATTCTATAAATACGAGTCATTGACGCATCAATTTTACAAATTGGTCTCGTGACTCAAGTATCTGCCACGCTCCAATACCTTAAGAGCTTAAACTGCGTACACTCCAGAAGATGTACGAGTATAAACTGTGTCGGACGTCGAACAATACGTCGCAATGAAGCCTGGACGCCGGACAACGCATCGCAATAAAGTTTAAACACCGGACAACGCGTCGCAATGAAGCTCAAACGCGTTCAACGCCGTCAATCGATGATCAGTTCTATGTTGAAGCAACCAACTCGAGCTAAAAAGTCAAGAAAATCAAGAATCGGTTTCAAGTTCAAAATTCCAACAGACAGTCAGACAATAAATGCAGCACCGGAATCCTTACAGACATTCGACAAAGCACCGAATAGCCTGAAGGAATTGAAGGAATCCAGAACAGAAGCCATTCCAAAGTCCCGTTACACCGACTGAAGGTTGGGACAATCACATCCAAAGTATTCCAGACTCTTCTATAAAAGAACGAGACTGAAATACTTTGGAGGGGGTATCTGTAGGCGTATAAAATTGCCTATAGGTCCCTTAGCACAGCTCGACGACGCCGTTTCAACAAACGGACCATCGGGCGACATATCCAAACAAAACTGTTAGCCCACAACGCCGAAGCCAAGCGATATGCGACGAAGCGGACTAACGAGGCTAACGAACCGCACGCAAACAACGGAATGCATCCATTCGCATGCGGAATCAAGCCAACGGTTCGAGGAGTCAACAAGTCATCTAAACAAGAGCGAACTCGGATGAATCACGATCGAATCAAGATCGTTTCAGACTCAGAAGGGGAGTTACTGCCTAATCTGGAATCAAGTCAACGAATCTTTTCCAGATCAATCAACCACTCAAGTCAACCACAAACCGGAAACAACGGAAAAGACCGAAACGAACAACACCCGAGGGGACTCGGCCGAAACCGAGCCACCCCAAGGTGGCTCGGCCCAAGCCGAGCCACCCTAAGGTGGCTCGGTGGCCGAGCCACCCCAGGGTGGCTCGGCATGAGCCGAGCCACCCTGGGGTGGCCGGCAACCCCCCCTCCCCCTTTTGTGTTCTGACACGTGCACGAGCACAAGTTCGAGTGGCTATAAATAGGCCAAGGGGTTCTTCATTTCAAAAGGTTGGAAAAAGGGGAGTCGAAGCTCTGCCGGATTCAGATCTCAAAACTTAAAAAGATCGGAGCTTTAAGACTTTGAAGACTTGCCCATCCAGATCCGGTGCTCGGCGATCGTCAACGCCAAATAAGGCAGGAGTTCGAGAGGACCGGATCTCAGATCTACGTCGTTATACTCCGGATCAAAGCTTGGTTCTTTGATCCCGAGATTCGAGCAGTTGTTTCCTTGGTGAAATAATCCCTCCCGGCTATTATCTCCTTGGTGGGATAATACCCGTAATACTTCGTAGATCTGCTTGGATCCAGATCTCACGGCGGTCAATGGAATAACCATCGGCGCAGCAAACAACCCACAAAGCGAGTGACCGGATAACAGGAGCTCGTGATCTGTTCGACAAATAAGGAAAGTTGTAATTTTTCTTTCTTTGCTTTGTTTTGATTTTCATTGTAAACCGGATCTTATAAAAAGACCGGATCTCTTTGTAACGCATAAAGTTGTTAATTGAGATAGCAATGACGTCATCAATGAAGAAAAGTTTAATTTTTCCCGCGAACATGCCTCGGGTTTTGAGCTTCTTGACGTAAAGGCTCTTTCCCTTTCTCCTTCTGCTGGATCTTCTCCGTAGCTACAGGCGTTGGGGGAGTTGCTACAATTCCCAGTTCTGCCAATGTCTTGGAAGGAACGGTTTTGGTGCCCAATTGTTCGGAAGCATCCGGGTACTTGTAGTGATAATCATTCCCACTTCGGGTTGCAAAGGCCTCCTGTTCGTCTTCAGAAAGCGGGAAGGCTGGAATTCTGTCGTCTTCTTTCCCTGGAATAGCAGAAGCTCCATAACAAGACTTACCCTTTCCTTTTGACCTTTTCTTGGAAGAGGTCCCAGCCCATTGTTCATCTGCAATCAAGTCTGGATGAACCCACAGAATCTCGCCGTTCGGGGCTGTGTGCGGCACAAGTCCTTTCTGGCGCTACTTGTGAGGATCATCATTCACCGTCTTCACTGCTGCGTTTATTACTGGCTCATGTTGGAACCAGCTCGAGGGAACAGACCCGAAGCTAATGGATACTGCATTCGCACCCACCTTCTTCTCCTTGGGTTGCTTCATAGTGATAACCCCAACATCGATTAGGGCTTGAATCTTATCTTTAAGAGCGTAGCATACCTTGGTAGGATGGTGCACCGCTCTGTAAAACGCACAGTACTTAGGATCATTAACTCTTTTAGCATCTTCTTGATCCTGAATCGGAGGCAACTTGATCTTGTTGTTCTCGATGAGGTACTTAAAAATACCGGGAACTTCATCCTCTTTGAATGAATAGACCTTCGGGAACTTCGGCTCCGCGGCCTTTTGCTTCTGGGGCTGTTGTTGCCACCTTGATTGTTGAGGTGCCTTTTGTTGCTACTGTTGCAGCTGTGCCTGCACCTCAAATATTTGGTTTGCATTCACAGCATTCGCATATGCTTTTCCTTTACCTTTAGGGACAAAGTTTTGTTGTGGAGCGTTGTTTGTTATTTGCCCTCTCTCAGCCTTCTTCCTCTTAAGGAATCGCTCGGCTCTTTCTCCCCGCACCTTCAGGTCCTTCCAGGTCTTTGGCGGCGCCATTCCCATGGCTTCGAGGATGTCCAACGTCAGATTGTTATGGCAAGTTTCGAGGATAAAATCCTCGCTGACTGGATCCCTGCAGTTCATTGCTTTATTTCGGAATCTTTTCACGAAATTTTCGACCGTCTCACCATTCTTCTGCTTTTCATCGAATAGTGTGCCGATCGAAATCTCGGTGTCGTCATCGAAGAAATTTGTTAAGAACATATCCTCCATGTCGTCCCAGCTGCTGATACTCCCGGGCTTGAGACGGCGATACCAATCGAAGGCCGCTCCGCGGAGAGTGCCGACGAATGACCGCACCATAAGAGGCTCATTTCTAGAAATGATTCCTAAATGAGACTTAAAATATATTAAGTGTTGGGTAGGGGAACCCTTCCCATCAAACGGCGTAAAGTTAATCAAATTAAACTTTGCCGGATATGGAATCGATTCCCACTCCCTTGGGTAGGGACAGGGTATGCCGGACCTCTTTACTTCTTGAGCATTCATCAACGCGTTGATTTTGTTCTCCAAATCCTTCATCTTCTTGTCTTCACTCGTATCTGCCTTCGAGTGGCTTTGGGGAGAGGTGACGTGGTCCTCTTTAGCATTATCATCCGTGGGACCACCCCCATTGTCGTTGTTGATGGGAGGGATATTGACATTATTCCCTTCCCGTTCATTCTCATCTTGATTGCGTCGACTGGGCTCTGCTTGGTGAACTGTCAGTGCCGCAATTTGCTGATCATGCATCTCCCTCATTCGTTGCATGGCCATCTCCATCTCGAACTTGAAGCTCTCCTTCTGCTTAGCCAAGGCCTCTTCAAGTATTTTAGTTACCTGTTCGGCACTGATCATAAGCGATTCATAAGGCTGCCCCGCACTAGACGCCGTGTCATCGGACGCTATAGCCGAGCAAGAATCTGAATCAGCATCGGACTCCTCTTCTTCTAAAGAAAGTCCCTTTTGTATCCTTCGGTAATCCTTCCGGCTATTGGTTCCTGGCCGCAACCGTGTCATACATCGGGATACTTCGGCAAGCTGATCTAGATTAAAATATCGTGTTGAGTTCCCTCTGCCGGCCATGTTAGCCGACACTCTTAGGTATTCGTCTTCTTGGCGGACGAATTTCTTCTTGTGGGAACGCCTTGGCTTAGAAATTCTTTCGAACACCGAGACTCTCCTCGGGGTTTTAGCACAGCAGCACTCTGACAGTACCGCCTTGATTATATTGGCACACGGGCAGCGAGATCCCGTGTCTTGAGCATATCTCTTTCGAGATTTTTCCATACCCCCAGCTCTATAGTACAACTCGTCAGTTTGATAACTGGAGTAACTCATAGAGTGTTGGCATGACTTCCCAGGTATAACACAATCGTCATCGAACGAGTGTGCTTCCTTCTGGGGATATGACGCTTTATTAGCGTTTTCAAAAGTCGCCCGTTCAAGTTTACGCTTTTGTGAGCGTAAAAACTTGACGGGCTCTTGCACTTCGACCCGCAATCCAATGCGGTCGGTAATAGGGACTTTCCCTTTATCATTTTTCTTGGGGGGATTGGTACGACCCCCAGCCTGATTTGTAACTTGGTGACCTTTCAATGGTCCCAGTTGTTCCTTGATAGGTACTTTTCCTCGGTTCTCCGGTAAAGGACCGAGGCGACCTTTCAAAGGAACCCTGGATCTTGAAGGGTCCCCGTTCTTACCTGGCTCCGTTGAAGGCGCCGGAACAGGAGAAACAACATCTGATTTGGAAGGAACTTGGGCGATAACTCCACCCATTTTTGTTTGAGGTGCCGGTCTTGACTTTGGCGACCACACCCATTTGTTTGTAGACGGCTTTTTGACCGCCTCTTCTTTCTGCATTTCCTCCGCTTTCTGTAGAAGGAGCCGGGCATGTACGAGTAATGCTCGACGCTTCTTGATCCGCTCCTCGAGAGTGGAGCGAGTCCTCTTGACACGAACCCATTCGTTCGTTTCTGTTTTGGAGGAGGAGTTGGTTGTTTGCCGTTGTTGTTCTTGGCGCTGCCTGAACTTTAGATCCTCATTGTAGCGGATCCCGTCCATCGATTCTGCGGCTTTGGCTAGTTGTCGGGCGAGGCGTTGACGCCGTCTTTGGCGGGCCCTCTTCGACAGAGCTGGAGTTACCTTCTCGGCGGAGAGGAGATCTGGATCTGCGGCCTCGACCACATTGGACGACGCGGGGACGTCACGTGGTGCGGGCGTAACAGCGACGACGGGATCTTGGATCTTCGAGCTGGAGATCCCGCGAGCATTTCTGGAAGATGGGGTCTTCCCGCGCCTGTTTGGAGAGGCGGATCTGGAGGAGGAGGAAGAGAGGTACTCTTCAAACTTCTGTTGATCGAACTCGTATTCGATCTCTTCATTCACCCGGATCTTGAAGGCTGGTTGCGTCACGACGATCTCGGCAGCGAGATCGGCGGCTCCCACTGTGGTCGCCAGCTTGTTTTTAGGAAAAGTTGCCTTCATCATTGATTTCATTAAACTTCAGTCGTTACAATGAACTCAAATAACAAAGAAATAAAAATTACAACTCTCTTAAAAATAAACACAAGTTCCGTTTATCGTCCCTTGCTTGCGTGGGTCTTTTGCCTGTGACGGGGATGTTGATATCCGTGGACCACCGGTCGATCAGATCCGTTCCGAAAAAAAATCGGGCAGAGCTTCGTCGATCCGTGGAGGGATCTAGAAACTCAAAGCTCCTATCTCGGATAAAGCGAGATATTTGATCTTCTTAGTATTACCGACGAGGGGTAACACTAAGAAAAAGAATGAGAGAGGGGAATGAAGATCCGATGAAGAAGTCTCCTTTGCTGTGGGGGCTCGATCACTCTTCGCTGCAGCAGGGCTTCGCCACTCTTCTCCAAAATTCTAGATCTCCAAAAATGAGGCCCAAGGGTCCTATTTATAGGCAAGAGGAGACCCTAGGAGGGGGCTAACAACTTTTATCCGTGTAACAACCTTAAGACACCCCTTGGGGTGTCTCGGCGTGGCCGAGACACCCCTGGGGTGTCTTGGTTTTGCCAAGACACCCCTAGGGTGTTTTGAGCTTGCCGAGACACCACCGGGTGCCCAGTTTGGTCCGAGACTCTGCCGGGTGCATTTGCCGTTGATTCTTCGTCCCAACTCGGATTTGAGTGATTTCGAATGCGTTAGAATTCTGACGAAGAGCTCTGTCGCCCCCAATGGTTGGATTATCTGTAGGGCGAACGGGACCCGAAGGGCGTTGCTCCTTTTGCAACTGTCGCGGGGTTCCCGATTAACCCATGTTCCCGTTATTCTGAAATTCCGTCGGCTCACGTAGCTCGTCGATTCACTTCAGGCACTCACCGACGTCAATCGAACTCCTGTGAACCGGGTAGTGACGTTCATCGTCATTCTTTAACACTAAGCTATTCGTGGAGACCTATCGGCAATTTTTGATGCCTACACCCCCCGGGTTTATTGGGTGTTCATTCCCAAATATTGTTTACCGGGTGCTTAAATGTTTATATGGGTTGTTGCTAGCTCAAGAGCTAGATATGGTTGCCTCTCTTGATTTTTGAAAATCAATGATGGTTTGATTTTATACTCTTAAAAATGATTTTTAGTTTTTAAAATCCATAGTTCATGATTCTTGTATGTTACTTTTGAACTATAAAAATTTTGCTTTGATTTGTTCTTTTGAATTCATTATAAAAGACAAATAGATGATTCAAATTTCAAATATGCTTTATAATGTATTCTTATATGGTTTGATCAAGTTTTACAAAGAAAATTTCCTTTATTAATCAAATATCATTTTTGGGCTTAAAATTTGATTTATGATTTCATTTGGTTAATTTGTTTTCATTTGAAAACTTTTTGCATGATTCTCATGTTCCTCTTCTTTTGATTTCATAAATCTTTTTTTTACACTATGTTTTTATAATTGTGATAAGAGACACTATGTTCATCTTGATATATTTATATATGTTCTCATTATCTCATGTATGTGAATAATATTTAGCATTTTTTCATCTATGTTTGCGCACATGTTTTGTCTTGGTCTCTATTTCATATACTCCATATTGTATTTTGATAAGGGGAGTCTTCCCTTTTCTATTATTGTTTTTTATACTCACCCATGCATATTGATAGGGGGAGCTTTAGTTCTCTTCATTCTTTATGGTTTTCCTCTTTTTGATGTTGTCAAAGGGGAGAAATATTGTAAGCATAGCCTTTCTTATTTATATGCATGATAATTACAATAATGTATATTCATTTCCTTTCATGCATATATCCTTTTTATAAATTGTTTGTCATCATCAAAAAGGGGGAGATGGTTGGCCTCTTTGTTTTGATGATGTTTAACAAACAATTTATAACTAATGTTGTTTGTCTAGTGTATGTGTTTATCTATTTATTGTTGACAAACAATATGTTGAAGGATGGATGGAATTGCGTATTCACGATCATATCCAATGGAGGTTGGCGGAATTGTGGAGTGAAGCCTACGCAATTCAAAGTTAAAGATTCAAGTTCAAGCTTCATCCGTAAGTGTACCAAGATAGAGCTTCGTTGATGATCACAAGCTTAGGTAAATTTAGTTTTAGGTTTTATATTATGTGTGTTAGTACTTTAAGCTCAATCATACACACACATACACGTTTTGGTTTTTCTATGTATATATATAGTCATATATATACATACATGTTTTGGTTTCCAAGTATATATAAATATGAAATTACATCCTTCATATTTATTGTTTTCGTTTTTCAAGTTTAAATATGAAACAGTTGAATATAATTGGAAAATACTTTATGTTTCATGTTTATATGCTTATATATGATTTTATCAATATCTAATGTATATTTAATGAAATCATATTTATTGTTTTTTGAAAAGTTTGCAAAGATATGCAATTTTATGAAAATATTGTATTCTTAGTTTTTGGACTTAACAATAGTTATATACATCTTTTATTAAGTCTAAAAAATTATTTTGTAATGTTTCAAAACATAGTTAAGCTAAAATGTTAAAACTCATGTGTTTACATTTTCATGTTTTGGACTATTTTATAAAATGATGATATTTTTTATTTGGGAGGTCCTTTTTAAAAAACAGTTTTTGTAGCATGCTTATTATCATGTCTACAATCATTTTCAAAAGTTTTACATTTTTCTGAATTTGTTTGATATTTTTAAACAGTGTTTTAAAATCAGAAAACTGTTTCAAACCTGTCAAATTGTATATATCTGTTTGTGGTTGACAGCCACGGTCGACCGCCCCTGAGTCCAGAGACTCAGTATGTTTCTTGATGGCTCGCGGTCGACCATGACGGTTGACCGGATGTAGTCCAGAGAATTTCGCTGTCGACTGCCACGGTCGACCGTTTGTTTTCCAGAACCCCAGTTTTGCCTTTTTGCTGCTCGCAGTCGACCGTGCGTTTTCCACGGTCAATCACCGCACTGTCTTTTCATACACCAACGGGTATTTTCTACAGTTGTTTTTGTTGGACTTTTTGGTCTTTTGTTTGGGGTTTTTGCTGTTGGTTTCTCTTCTTATATAAACCCCTCAAACCCCTTCTACCAGCAACAAGATAAAAGAAGTTTTTAAACAAGATTTAATAAGGGTATAAGTTGGTTTAGTTTGTTTTAAGTTTGGGGTTTGCTTTTACAAAGAGGAGCTTACATCAATTGTTGAGGAGTTCATCTTCAATATCTCATCATCCTCTCTCTGTGTTTATAGAGAAGTTTTCTTAACTCAATTTCCTAGCATTTTTACTATTGTATTTCATATCAATTTTATTGCTAGTTCTTTTTGAGTTAGATTTTATTTATTCTCATTGTTACACACACCCACATGAGCTTATCGTATTTTTATATATAGTGTATTTGGGTTGGTGAGAGTTGTAACAATTGAGTGTGAGCTTTCATTGTGTTCTCCTTAGAGAACAATCATTTGTTGTATTTATGCTTAATTATGAGGTTCACTTTGTAAAACACTTGTACACCAAGAGGAGTGTATAGTGAGAGATGGGGTCGTCCCAAGAGGAGTGGGGTAGGTGGTAATGCCAAGAGGTAGGTTGTAATTCCTAACACTTGAGGAAGACACAGGCTAGAGACTAACACTTGAGAGGGTGTAAAGTGTGATTGCAAGAGTGGTGATTATAAAGTTTTCGGTTAGCTAGAAAACCGAGTGTGAGGTATAAATGTTGTTCGGGTAAGCGTAGAAAACCAGGTTGTGATAGTGGATTTCTCCCCGAGAGTGGGGAGCGGAGACATAGGACGAAAGGTCCGAACTCCATGATCATTTGCTTGTGTTTGTGTTTGCTTTGGCGTTTCATTTGTGTTTAGTGTTCATTACATTCTTGTCACCATTGTCAATTGCCCTATCACTTTGTAGATTGCTTATTTCACCCTTGTGTTAGTTTATATATCCTTGCATATATTTTATAGTATATCTCATTGCTTGGATATATTCATTTGTTCATATTGCTTATTCTTACTTATAACATATTTTATATCTATATTGCAAGAAGAATAACTTATTAATAAGTTTTAATTGGTATAAATCAGATTAGATTAGCATAAGACCCTAATCCCCCCCTAGGGTCTAACAATTGGTATCAGAGCTTGGTGCTCTTTGATTTAAGGTCTAATCGTCTTGAGTTAAAGATCCAAGTTATTTTTTTGTGCTAATCTTGTTTTGATTATATTTGTTATCTTAATTGCACATATATACATTATGGATATGCACGGTGCACCTAGTTTAGGTTTTTCCCCTATACCCAATGGTGTATTAGATTTAAATTTTTTATTCAATCTAGACACTTGATTTATGGGAAATTATAGATGATGCTTATATTGTGCCCACTTCGGAGAAATCCAAGTGGAATAAAAATGATCATCAAATGTTTACTATGAACAAGCTCTTGTTAGAATTTTTACATAATGCGTTTGATTCATCTTTTTGTAACAAGCTTGATTCTTTTGATAGTGCTTACACATTGTCGAAACTTATAGAAGCACATCAAGGGAATTTAGAGGCGATCCGACTAGCTTTGGAGGATTCCGCTTCTAGTTCATGTGGAGCTTCATTTTCATGCACACGGCCACTAGGCTATACCCTAGTGAGGTCTACGAGTTCGAATCCATCAATGATTTATCTAGTGATAAACTTACTTGTGCTAGTGAAAAATTATTGCATGCCTATAACAAATTGCACAAAGATTTTATTGAATTACAAAACAAGCATGTTGCATTAAAATCTGATCATGAGTTATTAGCTTCTAAGTTTGAAACTATTCATGATTCGTTAATCTCAAATGTTACTAGTTTAACTCATGAAAAAGATAATGCCATATTAGAAGTAGAGAACAGAAAAACTAAAGTTGCTTCTTTTACAAATAACAATTTATATTCTACTTCTAATAAAAATGCATATGTGCCTAATAATGATTTGAATCTTGTGAATAAACGCATTTCATCTTTAGATTCAACTTTGAAAACACGCATCAATAATCATAAGAAGCTTATGGATATGTGTGCTAAGTCTAAGTTAAAATCACCTACACACTATGCACACTTATATAGCAAAATTTACAAATGCTCAATTTGCGGTCGTAAAGACCGCATTGCTAAATTTTGTTATGACGTACACAAATCTTCTAAGGTTAATGCTTCTTGTGCATCTCATAAGGCTTCTTCATCACACACATATGTACATGCACACACTCATAAAGTTCATCATAAGCATGCTCATGTGTTTAAATGTGATATATGTGGTCGTTTTGGTCATTTGGCCAAATATTGTTTTGATTTGAAAAATAAGTCTCATTTGCCAAATGTTTCTAGTAGACCATATATTTGTAAATGTAATGTTTGTGGTAGATTTTGCCACTTAGGAAAGTTTTGTTTTGATAATGTTTCACATTTGCAAAAAGCTTCAAATAATTTACCTTTGTTTGTAAATGTTCCACGTACACCTTTTAATGGTCAACATAAGCAAATGCTTCCTTTCCATTGTACATATTGCAATCGAAAGGGTTTTTGTTTTGACCGTGTTCGTACACTAAATGCGTCCAAGTGGGTTCATAATCCTAGGGCTTTGAGCTTAAATGATAGGGGTCATGTCCCTAAATCTTTTGGTACCAAGATTACTTGGGTACCAAAACAAATTTGATTTTAAACCAAGAATTTTAGTGTTTTTATTTTTTTTTGTGTTTTGAAAATTATGCTTTGAAATTTTTGAATATGAAAACAATTTTTATTGATCAATTCCTTTGTTTTCATGATTATTAGTTTCTCTTTTGATGAGAGGTTTGTGTTTATATAACCCCCCCGGGTTTATTGGGTGTTTATTCCCAAATCTTGTTTACCGGGTGCTTAAATGTTTATATGGGTTGTTACTAGCTCAAGAGCTAGATATGGTTACCTCTCTTGATTTTTAAAAATAAATAATGGTTTGGTTTTATACTCTTAAAAATGATTTTTAGTTTTTAAAATCCATAGTTCATGATTCTTGTATCTTACTTTTGAACTATGAATATTTTGCTTTGATTTATTCTTTTGAAATTATATAAGCACAAATAGATGATTCAAATTTCAAATATGCTTTATTAATCAAATATCATTTTTGGGCTTAAAATTTGATTTATGATTTCATTTGGTTAATTTGTTTTTATTTAAAAACTTTTTGCATGATTCTCATGTTCCTCTTCTTTTGATTTCATAAATCTGTTTTTTACACTATATTTTTATAATTGTGATATGAGACACTATGTTCATCTTGATATATTTATACATGTTCTCATTATCTCATGTATGTGAGTAATATTTAGTATTTTTTTCATCTATGCTTGCTCACATGTTTTGCCTTGGTCATTATTTCATATACTCTATATGGCATTTTGATAGGAGGAGTCTTCCCTTTTCTATTATTGTTTTTTACACTCACCCATGCATATTGATAGGGGAGCTTTCGCTCTCTTCATTCTTTATGGTTTTCCTCTTTTTGATGTTGTCAAAGGGGGAGAAATATTGTGAGTATAGCCTTTCTTGTTTATATACATGATAATTACAATAATTTATATTCATTTCTTTTCATGCATATATCCTTTTTATAATTTTTTTGTCATCATCAAAAAGGGGGAGATGGTTGGCCACTTTGTTTTGATGATGTTTAACAAACAATTTATAACTAATGTTGTTTGTCTAGTGTTTGTATTTATCTATTTATTATAGATAAATAACATGTTGGAAGATGGATGGAATTGCACATTCACGATCATATCCAATGGAGGTTGGAGGAATTGTGGAGTTGAAGCCTACGCAATTCAAAGTTAAAGATTCAAGTTCAAAGTTCATCCGTAAGTGTACCTAGATAGAGCTTCGTTGAAGATCACAAGCTTGGCTAAATTTAGTTTTAGGTTTTATATTATGTTTGTTAGTACTTTATGCTCAATCATACACACACATACACGTTTTGGTTTTTCTATGTATATATATAGTCATATATATACATACATGTTTTGGTTTCCAAGTATATATAAATATGAAATTACATCCTTCATATTTATTGTTTTGGTTTTTCAAGTTTAAATATAAAACAATTGAATATAATTGGAAAATACTTTTTGTTTCATGTTTATATACTTATATATGATTTTAGCAATATCTAGTCTATATATAATGAAATCATATTTATTGTTTTTTGAAAAGTTTGCAAAGATATGCAATTTTATGAAAATATTGTATTCTTAGTTTTTGGACTTAACAATAGTTATATACATCTTTTATTAAGTCTACAAAATTATTTTGTAATGTTTCAAAACATAGTTAAGCTAAAATGTCAAAACTCATGTGTTTACAATTTCATGTTTTGGACTATTTTGTAAAATGATGATATTTTTCATTTGGGAGGTTCTTTTTAAAAACCAGTTTTTGTAGCATGTTTATTATCATGTCTACAATCATTTTCAAAAGTTTTACATTTTTCTTAATTTGTTTGATATTTTTAAACAGGGTTTTAAAATAAGAAAACTATTTTAAGCCTGTCAAATTGCATATATCTGTTTGCGATTGACAACCACGGTCGACCGCCCCTGAGTCTGGAGACTCGGTATGTTTCTTGATGGCTCGCAGTCGACCGTGACGGTCGACCGGATGCAGTCCAGAGAATTTCGCGGTCGACCTCCATGGTCGACCGTCTGTTTCCTAGAGGCCCAGTTTTGCCTTTTTACTACTCGCGATCGACAGCGCTTTTTCCACGGTCGATCGCCGCACTGTCTTTTCATACACCAACAGGTATTTTCTGCAGCTGTTTTTGTGGGGATTTTTGGTTTTTTGTTTGGGGTTTTTGCTGTTGGATTCTCTTCCTATATAAACTCCTCAAACCCCTTCTACCAGCAACAAGATAAAAGAAGTTTTTAAACAAGATTTAATAAGGGTTTAAGTTGGTTTAGTTTAAGTTTAGGGTTTGCTTTTACAAAGAGGAGCTTACATTAATTGTTGAGGAGTTCATCTTCAATATCTCATCATCCTCTCTTTGTGTTTATAGAGAAGTTTTCTTAACTCAATTTCCTAGCATTTTTACTATTGTATTTCATATCAATTTTATTGCTAGTTCTTTTTGAGTTAGATTTTATTTATTCTCATTGTTACACACACCCACATAAGCTTATCGTATTTTTATACATAGTATATTTGGGTTGGTGAGAGGTGTAACAATTAAGTGTGAGCTTTTATTGTGTTCTCATTAGAGAACAATCAATTGTTGTATTCGTGCTTACTTGTGAGGTTCACTTTGTAATACACTTGTACACCGAGAGGAGTGTGTGGTGAGAGATGGGATCGTCCCAAGAGGAGTGGGGTAGCTGGTAATGCCTAGAGGTAGGTTGTAATTCCTAACACTTGAGAAAGACACGGGCTAGAGACCAACACTTAAGAGGGTGTAAAGTGTGATTGCAAGAATGGTGATTGTAAAGTTTTTGTTTATCTAGAAAACTGAGTGTGAGGTGTAAACATTGTTCGGGTAAGCGTAGAAAACCCGGTTGTGATAGTGGATTTCTCCTCGGGAGTGGGGAGCGGAGACGTAGGACGGAAGGTCCGAACTCCGTGATCATTTTCTTGTGTTTGTGTTTGCTTTGGCGTTTCATTTGTGCTTAGTATTCATTACATTCTTGTCGCCATTGTCAATTGCCCTATCACTTTGTAGATTGTTTATTTCACCCTTGTGTTAGTTTATATATCCTTGTATATATTTCATAGTATATCTCATTGCTAGGATATATTCATTTGTTCATATTTCTTATTATTGCTTAGAACTTATTGTATATCTATATTGCAAGAAGAATAACTTATTAATAAGTTTTAATTGGCATAAAATTGGATTAGATTAGCATAAGACCCTAATCACATCTCCTTTAGGGTCTAACAGGTGTGTGACAGGTTTGACAATCCGGGTTTTACTTTGGACTACAGCCTCATGTGAACCTTGGGGCATCACAAGAGGATTGAGTCACCGCTAGCTGTTCCGAGGATTGAGGTGCCAGTAGGTTAGATTCATGCGATCAAAGAGATTCTTGAGGGATAGATGGTCCCGTATATTTCCTCGCCAGTCGTGCAGCAGACATCAGCCACCAATAGAGTGTATGCAGTTGTTCTCATGATCATGGTACGAGTGGGGCAGTGGTGGAAGGTACGTTCCTTGTGAACTCCTTTCCAGCCCGTATTCTGTTTGATTCAGGCGCTTCGTATTCTTTTATCTCCCATGATTTTATGATTAGACTTCAGCTTGTAGCACAACCTTTAGATATCCCTTTATCTGTAACTTCTCCTTTGGGAGAGATGTCCCTCTTAGAAAATATTTGTAGGATATGTATCGTCGCTTAGACGATTCTGAGTTCGTGATCGATTTGATCATTCTGTGTATGTCTAAGTTTGATGTTATCCTTGGTATGGATTGGCTATCTTCCTACAATGTGAGTATCAACTATTTTGCGAAGACAGTTAGCTTGTAAGAATTTAATGGGTTTGAGTTAGTGGTAGCGATCTCATGGGATAACCAGTTTGCAGAGTTATTTTTGGCATACATCAAGGAGGTGATGATGCAGGATCGGGGTGCCGATTTGAGCAAGACGCGAATAATCTCAGAGTATCATGATGTCTTCTAGGACATACCAGGTTTACCTCCAGTAAGAGAGGTTGAGTTTTGCATAGAGTTGCAGCCAGACATAGCACCGATATCTCAAGACCTTATCATATGGCACCTGCTGAGATGAGGTAACTCCAGATCTAATTAGATGAGTTGCTATCTTAGGGTTTCATTTGCTAGAGTCATTCTCCGTAGAGAGCGTCGGTCCTTTTCGTGAAGAAGAAGGACGGTAGCATGTGGTTATGCATAGATTATCATGAGTTGAACAAGGTCACTATCCAGAACATGCATCCACTACCGAGAATTGATGACTTGTTCGACCAGCTATAGGAAGCGCAGCATTTCTTGAAGATTGATCTTCGTTCTGGATATCATCAATTATGGGTTCGGGAGATGGATATTCCCAAGACTACTTTTTTGACTCGATATGGGTCATTCAAGTTCTTTGTCATGCCATTTGGACTGACCAATGCACCCGCAATATTCATGAATTTGATAAACCAGGTTTTTTGTCCATACTTGAACTAGTTCATGATCGTTTTTATCGACGACATCCTTATATATTCGAGATCAGAGGTAGAGCACAAGCAGCATCTTCGATTGGCTTTGCAGACTTTGCGGGACCATCAGTTATACGCCAAGTTCAGTAAGTATGAGTTTTGGCTATCTGATGTCAGATTTTTAGGCCACTTCCGCAGCAAAGAGGGCATTATAATTGATCCAGCTAAAGTTGAGGCAGTACTAGATTGGGAGCCACCAATGATGATTTCAGAGATCCGTAGTTTCTTAGGTTTGACTGGCTATTAAAGGAAGTTCATTCAGGACTTTTCAAAGATTACGACGTCACTCACATGCCTTACAAAGAAAGATGTACAGTTTGTTTGGGACACGGAGTGCCAGGAGGCCTTAGAGACTTTGAAGGCTAAGTTGACTATAGTGCCGGTGTTGATCATTCCGAACAGTGATAAAACTTTTGTTGTCTACACGAATGCGTTATTGTTAGATCTCGGAGGTGTTTTGATGCAGACCCAGAGAGTGGTGGCCTACATTTCGAGGCAGTTGAGGACTCATGAACAGTATTATCCTACGCACAACTTGGAGCTAGCAGCAGTGGTCTTTGCACTGAATATATGAAAGCACTATCTGTATGGAGTATAGTTCGAGTTATTTACGGATCATCAGAGTTTGAAGTATCTCTTCTCTCAGAAAGAGCTAAATCAAAGACAATAACGATGTGTGGAATGTATTAAGGATTATGAGTTCACGATTCAATACCATCCGGGGAAGGCGAACATAGTTGCAAACGGGTTGAGCAGGAAGCGTCGGCATCGGATTGCGGCTTTAAGGTGCTCGTTGTATCGAGATCTTCACACCCTTAGCTAGTTTGACATTAGACTAGAGATCAGTGGGAGTAGCGCATTTTTAGGAGCTTTGTCAGTGTAGTCATCTTAGAGTGATAGAGTGGTCAGAACTCAGCTAGAGGACTCTTGGATTCAAATACGAAAGAAAAAGATTTCTAAAGAGCCAAAGGCTGATTGGACCGTTGGATCAGATGGAGGTCTTCGAATAAAGGGCCGATTATTAATGCTAAGTAACTCACAATTGAAGAAAGACTTATTTGATGAGGCACATTGCACTAGGTACACAGTGCATCTAGGCATGACTAAAATGTACAAAGACCTAAAGAGACATTTTTCATGGAACGACATGCGTAGGGAGATTATAGAATATATGGCTAAGTGATTTACCTACTAACAAGTAAAGATAGAACACCAGAGACCAGCAGGAACCTTACAGTCTTAACCCATTATGGAGTGGAAGTGGGAAGATATTTCCATAGACTTTATTGTAGGATTTCCGATGTCGAACAAGGGGAACGATTCAGTCTGGATGATAGTTGATCGGTTGACGAAGTCAGCATATTTTATATCAGTAAAATACAACGGATTCCTATGCGAGGATATTTATCTAGGAGATCGTGAGATTGCATGGAGTTCCAGAGACGATTATCAGACCGAGGCTCAGTTTTCATTTTATACTTTTGGAGGAGCTTCCAGAATTCTTTTGGTAGCCAGTTGTTGTACTCTAGTATTTTCCACTCACTGATAGATGGACAAATGGAGAGAGTCAACCAAGTGTTGGAGGATATGTTACAGACATGAGTCATAGATTTTTAGGGCAGCTGGGAGGACCACATCTCATTGATCGAATTCGCTTATAACAATAGTTATCAAGCGACTATTGGCATGGCACCGTATGAGGCATTGTATGGGAGGCCTTGTAGATCGCCTATTTAATGGGCAAAGCTTGAGGATAGTCTACTCTTGGACCAGACCTAGTGAGACAGACTACGGAGAAGGTAGCAATAATTCGGGAGCGTATTCTTGCAGCGTAGAGTTGTCAGAAGAGTTATGCAGATTAAAGACGACAACTATTAGAGTTCCAGGTTGGGGACTATGATTTGTTGAAAGTGTCACCAATGAAGGGAGTTTAGTAGTTTAGTAGAAGGAGAAAACTTGCACCAAGGTATATTGGTCCATTCAGGATAGTGGAGTGCATTAGAGCTATCTCATATCAACTATATTTTCCAGCATCGAAGTCAAGTATACACGATGTTTTCCATGTTTCGATGCTTAAGAAGCATCTACATGATGAGGAGTAGCCGCGAGTGCTAGACGCGCTAGAGGTGGAGATTCATGATGATTTGACTACTATTGAAATTCCTGTGTGTATTCTTGCTAAGGAGGACAATAGACTTAGAAAAAAAGTGATTCCTCTAGTCAAAGTTCAATGGAACCGAAAAGGAGCTGAGGAGGCTTCTTGAGAGCGTGAAGAGGATATGCGTCGTGACTACCCGCACCTTTTTTAGTAGGTAGATTGATTGATTGATTATGATTTACTTTTGTTTATTATTTGGTTATATGGTCATATTTATATTTAATGCTAGAATGAGGGTACTAACACTTAGCTCCTAACTATTTGGAACACATGGTATATATGAGGGATTCCTTGTTTGGATTTTTCGTCCGACGTACTAGTTCCGCTTAGTTAGGAGTTAAGTGAGAGTATTCACATTTGAGATGGTTAAGTCTAGATATTGTTATGTTTTATATCTGTGAATTAATGGTATGAGATGTGTACGAGAGAGTTTCCTTATCTGGATTATTCCCTCTTGGTGCTTTTCTTATATTATTAATCCCTAAGATACGATTATGGAATTTCGGGGACGAAATTCTTTTAAGGGTGGAAGAATGTAAAACCCCAAAAGTTTGGATATTATGTGATAAATATAATAATTATGTTATATGGTGATAAATAACATATTCTAATATTTGAGTATGCTAGGGATTGATTTGAGATTAATCCAATGTATATATGTAAGTGAAGATGGAAACAATGCACGAAAACATAAACAAACATATTTCTGGACTGTTAGTAGTTGACTACTACTCAAAGTAGTCGACTAACCAGCTTAGTAGTCAAGTACTCTGAGTAGTAGTTGACTATCGGGGCTGTTTTTAGTTTTTTCTTTCAGATTTTGGGTCGGATTCGTTTTGTTTCGAACCTAGTTGTATATATGCATATATGCATATATATACTCGTTTTAAAGCCCCTTTTACCCTCTTTCACATGAGATTTACTCCAACCACCTTCCTTCTCAAACCCTAACCCTAATTGTGAGTTTTGGGAGAGTTTTGAGGCATTCGTCGAGAGGAAGGCGGAGTTTGGTGATCGTGGTTGAAGATGAATCTTGTATACACGTGGTTGAGGAGTTCAACAAAGCTCTGTGGCAAGATCATCTTCATCCAAACCTGCACCCTAGTAAATTTAAAGATTTAATGAGTTTAATTCAATATTTAGCATGTTTATGCTTATTTTTCATGTGATAAAAGGTAGGTTTTTGGTAATAGATCATTAACCCTTGATAAATCTGATGTTTCTTTGATGTTTATATTAGAAATATGATCATGCTCATTAGGGTTAAATGTTAATTTCATTTTTACCTTTCTTAATTAAGTTTAACCCATGTGAAAACCATAGTTTTGTTAACTAATTAAGTATTTCTTGTAATCTAATCATGCTAAAATCTAGGATTGTGATTCCTGAACATGTAATCAGAATTAAAACGAAATAAATCTTTGTCATGTGTAGATTCTATCTTGCTTTCATAATCATGTTGTTTATATATGAGTAATTAAAGAAATTGTTTAACAAAGAGGTTAACCCTAATTAGATTAAGCTAATTCTATGTTTCATGTTCAAGTTAGACTCTGTTAAAAGTATACATAATGTTTTTAATCTCGTTTAACATTGTATATGTGTATGTTCTTTGGTTAATTTCTTGTTGGCATACTGTCAGTTTTCATGTAGATGCTGTGTAGTCGACTACTACGCATAGTAGTCGGCTACACTGTCTCAGTTTTGATTTATAGAGTTTGCATCATAGCAGAGTGTAGGCGTATAAAATTACCTATAGGTCCCTTAGCACAGCTCGACGACGCCGATTCAACAAACGGACCATCGGGCGACGTATCCAAACAAAACTGTTAGCCCATAACGCCGAAGCCAAGTGATATGCGACGAAGCGGACTAACGAGGCTAACGAACCGCACGCAAACAACGGAATGCATCCATTCGCATGCGGAATCAAGCCAACGGTTCGAGGAGTCAACGAGTCATCTAAACAAGAACGAACTCGGATGAATCACGATCGAATCAAGATCGGTTTCAGACTCGAACTCAGAAGTGGATTTACTGCCAAATCGGGAATCAACAAATCGAATCCGAACAAGTCAACCACAGAACCAAAAAACGGGCACAAAGAGGCAAAACGACGAAACAACGGACAACAACCCAAAACACCCGGGGGGACTCGGCTGAAACCGAGCCACCCCAAGGTAGCTCGGCCCAAGCCGAGCCACCCTAGGGTGGCTCGGTGGCCGAGCCACCCTAGGGTGGCTCGGCCAAGGCCGAGCCACCTCAGGGTGGCTCGACATGAGCCGAGCCACCTTGAGGTGGCCGGCTCCCTTCCCCCCCCTCTTGTGTGTTGTCCACACGTGCACACAGGCACAGTTCAGAGAGCCTATAAATAGGCCAAGGGGTTCTTCATTTTAAAAGGTTGGAATTTTTGGAGAGAGGCGAAGCCCTGCTGGATTGAAGACTCAGATCTAAAAAAGATCTCAACTTTGGGACTTCGAAGACTCACTCATCCAGATCTGGTACTCGGCGATCGTCAACGCTAAATAAGGCAGGTGTTCATGAGGATCGGATCTCAGATCTACGTAGTTAGGCTCCGGATCAAAGCTTGGTCTTTGATCCCGAGATTAGAGCGATTGTTTCCTTGGTGAAATAATCCCTCCGGCTATTATTTCCTTGGTAAAATAATACCCATTATACTGCGTAGATCCGACCGGATCTAGATCGTGCGGTGGTCAACGGATCAACCCCCGGCGCAGGCAAACAACCCACGCAAGCGAGCGACCGCAAAACAGGAGCTCGCGATTTGTTCGGCAAATAAGGAAATAAAGTTGTAATCTTTTTGTTTTCTTTGATTTCTCATTGTAACCGGATCTTATAGAAAGACCGGATCTTTGTAACTCAAAAAGTTGTTATTTAAAGATGACAATGGAATCGACAATGAAGAAAGCAACAATTTTCCACGCGAACAATCTGGGTTCTTCATTTTAAAAGGTTGGAATTTTTGGAGAGAGACGAAGCCCTGCTGGATTGAAGACTCAGATCTAAAAAAGATCTCAACTTTGGGACTTCGAAGACTCACTCATCTAGATCTGGTACTCGGCGATCGTCAACGCCAAATAAGGCAGGTGTTCGTGAGGATCAGATCTCAGATCTACGTAGTTAGGCTCCGGATCAAAGCTTGGTCTTTGATCCCGAGATTAGAGCGATTGTTTCCTTGGTGAAATAATCCCTCCGGCTATTATTTCCTTGGTGAAATAATACCCATTATACTGCGTAGATCCGACCGGATCTAGATCGTGCGGTGGTCAACGGATCAACCCCCGGCGCAGGCAAACAACCCACGCAAGCGAGCGACCGTAAAACAGGAGCTCGCGATTTGTTCGGCAAATAAGGAAATAAAGTTGTAATCTTTTTGTTTTCTTTGATTTCTCATTGTAACCGGATCTTATAAAAAGACCGGATCTTTGTAACTCAAAAAGTTGTTATTTAAAGATGACAATGGAATCGACAATGAAGAAAGCAACAATTTTCCACGCGAACAATCTGGAGCGTGAATAGCTGGGACGACATGGAGACAAAATTCCTCGCTAACTTCTTCGACGACGATACCGAGATATCCATCGGAACGTTGCTCGACGAGAAACAAAAGGGCGGGGAACCGGTCGAAACCTTCGTCAAGAGGTTCCGGAACAAAGCGTTGAATTGCCGGGACCCGATCACCGAGGAGTTAGAGTAGTCGACTAATGATTATAGTAGTCGACTACTCACACTTAGCTCAATTTTCCAGGTTCGGGATGAACTCAGAATAGTTAACTAATCAACATATTAGTCGACTACTAATGCTTGATTTCCTGAGTTTTGTTTTAAAACTTGTTTAAGATGTGTTTGAGGAGTTCGAGCCGCACTTCCTCGCATGTAATTACATGAATACACAAGTACAGTGGCATCGCGCATATATGAGTATCCCAAAGGGGATTTTGACAAGAATTGGGTTGTTTATAATAGAGTTAGAGACCTTTCATACACACGTTGGATATCATTGATGAGCACAACTCAGTACTATATGGGATAGTGCACCAATATACCAGATTTACACAGTTTATTCATGACATGGATATTGTTGATGAACTCAGTTTAGTACTACATGAGGTAGTGCGTCGATATTCCTTGTGTGTAGGCCTTTGAGTCGGGTTTGGATGCTTTGTATAGCAATCCGTCCGCACGAGTGTACGATGAGGCTTGTGAGCCGTATAATTATGAGGCTTGTGAGGCCATCTATTTGGATACCTATATAGTAGGTCGTCCCGCACTCAGGCTACGTGCTGAGATCGCAATGAGACTAATGAACCGTGTACACTATTTTCGACACTCACAGGATAGTTCGTTGCCTTAAGATTATTCATTGATAGCCTAAGTCATTGGGCGGATGTCAGTTATGAATACAGCACATCTTTGAGCTATAAGAAAGAACTACTGGTCTCTTGAAAGTATACGGGATTATATTTTTGGTATTTATTCTATCTTCCCAATGATAGTGGAAGATATTATAAATACTATGTATTGATGTTTATATTTCTTTACTTTTTTTCTTTACTTGTTAGTTGGGATCAGTGATTAGCGATTCATAATTTGAGAAAAATGGTATATATATGAGGGTTTCCTTGTTTGGATTATTTCGCTCGACGTACCAGTCTCGTGTTGTGGATTTCCAATTGTTGATTTCATTAGGTTATCTATTCTTAGCTCGGTATTAATATTTAGTTATCTACAATTTAAGATAATAGTATATACATAAGGGTTTCTTTGTTTAGATTATTTCGCTCGACGTACTACGTCTCGTGTTATAGGTTTCTAAATGTTAATTCCACTTAAATATAGGAAAAATGATCTAGGTAGACTATGCTTATAGATAGAGCCTCCACTCCATCTAGTAGCCCTTCCCCTGGGGATGGATGGAGGTGATCTTGCTGTAGCGCTCTGACGCTCTTTATGTGGTTCTTTTTCTTGTTTTCTCTTCTATCAAACAGTACCGAGGTTCGGATAGCCGCAAGATGACGGAGTTCATGCATTGTCACCGTCACATGAGTTATTAGTAGGGGCTCCACAGTAGATTTATATGATTTTATTCAGACTTTAGAGTTTTATTTTACATTGTAAAGGCAGTGTGCCTTAGTACAATTTTCGGATTGATTCGTGTTGAGATATTTTCTTTATTACATATATCAGATGTATTTTAGTAGAGACATGATTTTTATTCATGAGATATCTTTTTCCATATCATGTTTATTACGTTCATTTCTTTATTTTGCCTGTTTTTGTACCTACACTTCTTTTGATTCTACTAGAGGATATTGCTGTGATTGGTGAAACGTGTTTATGTATAGTATGGGTGCATGGCAAGTTTGATATCTCTGGATTCACCTTGGACAGCAACCTTGTGTGAAACTAGGGGCGTCACAATAAGGTGCTACACTTTAGTATAAAAAGCTATATTTTTCCAAAAACTAAAAAATTGAGAGTGTACGTCTCGTACACATAAATAATTGATCAAATAACACATTGTATACATCATCACACGTTTACATTGCTCTTAAAAAACTAATTTGATTTATTCCACTAAGTTTCAGAATTTTCAGAAGCTATAAAGAGCTATATTTTATTAGTAAAGAGCTATAATATGGTCATAAAGAGCTATGATTTTGCATAAATAGCTATACTTTCATGATAAGGTGCTACACTTTAGTTTAAAGAGCTATACTTTTTCAAAAACTAAAAAATTTAGAGTGGACCTCTCGTCGACATGAATAATTGATCAAACAACACATTGTATACATCATCATACATTTACATTGCTCAGAAAAAATTGATTTGATTTATTCCACTAAGTTTTAGAATTTTCAAGGCCATAAAGAGCTATACTTTATCAATAAAAAGCTATATTACGATCATAAAGAGCTATACTTTGGTATAAAGAGCTATACTTTCATAATAAGATGCTACACTTCAATATAAAGTACTATATTTTTCTAAAATTTGGAAAATTGAGAGTGAACTTCTCGTCGACATGAATAAATTGATCAAACAATACACTGTATACATCATCACACGTTTACATTACTCAGAAAAAGCTAATTTGATTTATTTCACTAAGTTTCAGAATTTTCAACAATCATAAAGAGCTATACTTTATTAGTAAAGAGCTATACTACGGTTATAAAGAGCTATACTTTTGCATAAAGAGCTATACTTTCACGATAAGGTGTTACACTTTAGTAAAAAGAGCTATACTTTTCCAAAAACTGGAAAATTGAGAGTGGACCTCTTATCGACATGAATAATTGATCAAACAACACATTATTTAGGTTATAACATGTTCACATTGTTCATGGAAAAACTAATTTGATTTGGCAAAGAGGCGGTCGAAGATGGTGGTTTGTCGTAGCATTTGGGGCTCGGTGGAGAGAAAAAACGTCACTGTCTCTAAGTTTCCAGCTTTAACAGCTCTGAAGAATTCGTGCTCGTCACTTGACCGAGCACTTGTTAGAGACTGACCCATTTCCACATATACCTCCCTTTTCGCTGCCACTGCTGGAGCTCTGCCTCGACGCATGATAAAGCCGAAAGGCATTTTACGTCAGGAGAGAGTCTAAGGAGTGGGGGGAGATAAGAGTCTGGAAGAATTCATTTTGGTTGCTCCTAGATTTTTATTTTGTGAAACGAATGAAGGAAAAAAGGACAGAGATAGGTTTACTTGGGGAAGAAAGTTAACTTAAAAATTTTGTATTTATTTAGGAAATATAGTATAAGGATTGAGGCTATTATGCAGATTGGATTTACAAATAAGCAGTTTGGGGTACATTTGGTTTATAAGTGTTCATAAAAGTTGGTGGGTTTTTAAATTAATTGGGGTAATTTCGGGTTAAAAGAAAAAACCCCTTCAATAAAAGAGTGTAAACGTTGACCAGGTGTTTTGGTGGAAAGTTAGTTCTTTCATTAGTAGATTCATTACAATTTCAGTCGTTATAATGATTCAACAAAAAAAAATAAAAACAAAAGATTACAACTCCCTTAAAACATACACAACGGACGTTTATCACCCGCTGTTTGTGTGGGTTCTTAGCTTGTGTCGGGGTTTATCCGTGTACCACCGACTAATCAGATCCAATATAGATTTTGTTGCCTCGCAAAAGAGATAAGAAACTAAAGTGACTATCTCAACAACAGCGAGACAATTACTCTTCTCAAGAATCGCAGCTAGGTACGATCTCAAGGAAATGGATGAACGGGTGCAGATCTCTCGAACTCTTCCTCATTATGTTGAATTGCTCACCGAGATCTCCTTCTCCTCTCTGAATATCGTACTCCTCACTCTTCAGTTTGATAGGGCTTCATCAATGCTCGAGAATTCCGGATTCGTGCAAATGAAGGCCTTAGGGCTGTATTTATAGGCTTCAGAAGCTTAGTTTCTGGATAAGAATGATCATTTTGATCTCATCCTCAGTTGTAACCACTCAACCACTGTAGGTGTGAATTTCTGATCTCCCGAAATAGGGATTTCGTTTGTATTTATAAGAACATCTTATTATAAAATAATGAATCGAAAATTACAACAGAAGCGGAGGGAATGCCCTCCTTGTTTAACGTAGGGACTTTTGGTAGCTATAGGATGCCTCGCTCGATTCTCACACCGAGTATGCTTCCCTTGGACGATCCGACCGAGGTTGCTGGTGAGCTTCAGTACGCAGTAGAAGCTCGAGTCGGTAGAGTTCGAGTCTCCGAGTTTGACGGCGATTAGGACTCGAAACTGGGAGAAGATGCTACAGTGCAAAGATTATGCAAAGAGCTTGTCGTCGACTCCTTTGAGAGTCGAGAGCTAGTGGTTCAATTAACTGATTGAATTAATCAATAAACTATGAGCGAACCTCTTTTCCGAAGCCAAGAGAGGTTCTTAAATAGAAGAGAGACGGCGTGGCCGCTCCTTGAATCATGGGATATGACCTTGTACTGTTGGGAGATACCATGCCTTGGGTTTGTACTATGAGCGGCTGCTTGATGGGCTCGGAGTACTGTACTCATTCCCTTCACTTCGTGAGGAGTGCGATGGCCCCTCCTTGTACGTGGGACAACGGCTGCCTAGTTCTCGAATGGGTTTAGCCAGCTTGCCGTTTGCAGGTGGATTCAGTTCTTGACACATGCAGGCGAGACAAGCTTTCTGCAGGCGAACTTGGCGACTGACTGGTCACTCGTACTGTGAGCGGCTACTTGATGGGCTTAGAGTACTGTGCTCCTTCCCTTCACGTCGTGCGGGAAATGGGAAGGCCTATTCTGTATGCAGCGTAGCGGCTGTCAATTACTCAAGTGAGTCTAGCCAACTTGCTGTTTGCAGGCGGATTCAGCTCTTGACTCATGCAGGCGAGGCGAGCTTCAATCGTGAGCGTACAGGCGGATTTGGTGACTGCATGGATTTGACTGGCTCTCATACTATGAGCAGCTACTTGATGGGCTTGGAGTACTGTGCTCACTCCCTTCACGTCACGGGGGAGTGGGGGAAGCCCATCCCTGTACGCAGCGTAGCGGCTATCGAGTACACTGTTTGTAGGCGAATTCGACTCTGGACTCGTGCAGGCGAGTCGAGTAGACAGGCGAATTTCAGTCATCTGGATGATCTTAACTCGTGCGGGCGAGTCGAGTAAACAGGCGAATCTGGATGATCTTGACTCGTGCGGGCGAGTCGAACATACATGCGAATCTGAATGATCTTGACTCGTGCGGGCGAGTCGATCATACAGGCAAATCTGTGATCAACAAATGCGAGCGAATTTGGCGACCGCGCGGTTTGGGTTCACGCTAGTGAGTCAAGCCTATGGGTGAGCCCCACCCTCAATTTGTATGGGCGACTCCGACTCGCAGGTAAATTTGTGTGTAAGTTTGCGGAGGTAATTTTTACCATCTACAAGACCCCCTTCAAAGTTTTCAGACCTAAACCGGCTTGCGTGTGGTCTAGAATACTTTGAATAAAGAAGTTCTTGGCGAAGCAAGCGTATTTGGTTCCCTTTAGGGTTTTTAGCAAACCCTCAGCTATCAACGGGTTTGATTTGCCTTTACCGATCACCGTTTGAATCAGGCTAGCCATATTATTCCTATCAGTATGATGAGTTATCGAGTAGTTTTTCTTAGGCTCAATGCTAAGATTTCTGCTCTAACCCTTAGCCGTCTGAGGCGTGGGTTTGAGTGAGGCCATTTCATTTGTGGTTCATAACTCTGGACGAGTCGTGTCATCCGTAATTCGTCTTCAAAGGCGAACGAATCGTTCAGGCGAAATTCATTTTCGCAAGCGAAATTCATTTTCGCAGGCGAAATTTTGAACTTGCGGGGTCGAGCCAGGTTTTTGCAGGCGAAACCCTTCCTTTGGGTGGAATTAGATTTGGCAGGAGGTGAACCACGTGTTCGCCGATGAGGCTTCGTGCTTTCCAGCTAAGGCGGCGTGGGTCCTTCAGGTCGCATTAATTGTGATCCGACAGTGTGACGTTAGCTTCGTGCGCCTCATTCAATGACGAATCGTGGCCGTGGTTTTCGAATCCAACTGTTAGATTCAGTCACAGATTTCGGTTCAGGTCCCAGGTTTTGACCGGCCCGTTTTTTGTTTCGACGGTTCCTTCGTAACCGCAAAAGAGAATGAACTGTGGAGAGTAATCTGGGTCGTCGATGCTTTGCCACGCTGGAGAGATTCGTGAGGTGGAGTCGTGATTGAGAGCTTTGTAATTTGCTTTTGATTCTATAATTGTATTGGAATTTCTTTTAATGAATGGAATTATCCTTTTGTTCCTAGTCATTATTTCTCTTGTGTGCGCCCCACCTCTTTTTTTTTGTTGTTCAACACGGACCCACATCAGTCAGAGTTTGGCCGCAGGGGGATCCTTGTTGCGGGCGGATTCTAGTTGCTGGCGGGTTCCAACTATTAGCGGATTCCAGCTATTGGCGGATTCCAGCTACTGGCGGACTCTAGCTGCAAGCGAAATTGGGACTGACTTGAGTTTCAGAGTGGTGTACGAGTCCAAACGATTCAACCATCAGACGAGCTTGAACATTACGAGTTTAAATGATGAATTCGACCCGCAGGCGGACTCCACTCTTAGTGGGCCACGTGTCAATTTAAACAATAATACGCTCGTTAGTTAAGACGACGTGGGCACGTCGCTTCGCATTAAAGACGGCGTAGTGGGCCTCTTCTTTCTCCACACCCGATTTGGGACGTTGGTTGAAGATCGTGTCTAGAAACTGCCAGATCTTGGTCGCTCATGCGAGATCCCGAGTTGTTCGGCCTTACTCTCGACTGTTTGGCTTTGAACGGTCCACTCGAACGGTGGACAACCGTCTAGGCCATGAGTATTTAATGCCCCTCCTCCTTGTTAAGGGCGATCACAGTTTTCTTATCGTTTTCTCCGGAGAAAATCCAAGCTTCCTCACGTTGCACTCGGAATGGCGCTGAAGGTGAAGAGAGTCGCTTCGAAGAAAGAAAGAGGGGGTCTCTCCTCGGGCGCCGTCGAAGCCACTGCCGATGATGGTGCCTTTATGTCCAAGTCTTTGTGTAGTTTGGCTAGGGGGTCATAAGTCGAGGCAATGCCCCTCGTTCCTAACTCTTTGTTGTGTCTTTGTCATGTTGTACAGTTCAGGACGAAGTGCCGACCACTGAAGAGTGTATGGCCGAGCTCATTTTGATTTTTGACGACGAATCTGAGAGAATCGGGATTTCTTCCGCCTCAAACCCTGTTCCACCATCTGGAGTCGAACCTTATCTCAAGATTCCACCTATCGCGACGCTCGCTCCGGGTCAAGAGCCTGTTTCCTCATATTCATTGTCCATACAAGCTCGGTTGAAGAATTCGAGAACGCTGTGAAGCAGGTAATTTCCCTTATCAGTCTTAGCATGGGAACCTACGATGGCTTCAAACAGTCCCTCCTGGATCGTGTGACCGATCTCAGGCGGCTGGGCGAACGCTGGCTTGCTACACGTTGTGTGCAGAGGCTCCTTTTTCTGGAGTCGCGACTGACGAGTCTGGAGACCTTGCTGCGAGAGGGTCCGGAGGCCGATGTGGAGCCCTTCCTGTCTTGCATTAGGCGTCGGGAAGCCTGGGAGCAGGAAGTCCGCTCTAGGGAAATAGCAGATCTGGAATCCCATGTCGCCTTCTGGGTGGGTCAGCAGCGCTCACTGGAAGAGCAGATAGGCGACGCCACTTCCACCATATCCCGCCTGAGGGTCGAACTAGAGCTGGCGGAGGCGACTCTGAGGGGGCTTCAATCTGAGAGTGTAAAGGTCAGCAAGACTGCCGAGGAGGAAACTCGAAGCCTTCAAACATTGCGCCAGGAAGACGCTATCGCCAAGTCAAGCTTCGTAGATCGGGCTCGAAAAGAGGCTGAAGACAAAGCCCGGGAGGACCACGCGAGAAGGGAAGCCGCGGTTAAAGCAGAGCTTACATCCTTTAGTTTGTTAGACTAGGATCTCAGGTCTAAAACCGTGTCAAGACATTTTGCATGTTTTGCTTTAGACACTGTGTCATGACTTGTTTGATTGTGAAATCATAACTTTGTTCAAATGCACTGTCTTAAAATTGGATGAATGCTATGCTCTTCTGGTTTCCCAATGTGTTTGTGCATGTATCTCTCCTAGTCACTGTTATCTTTTATCTTTCTCTGTGAGGCTGCTGTAGGTGGGCCTTTACTTACAGGCGAGTTCAAGCTATAGCCGGATTCTGGACACAAGCGAGTTCAAACCACTGGTGAATTCTAACTACAGGCGAACTCAAGCCGCAGGCGAATTTTAGCCATGGGCGAATTCTGACCATAGTCAAATCACGTTGAAGATGAAATTAATGCTGATTCAGAGGGAAGCCACGTGTCTGATCGCGGTCTCGAGTGCTTGCCAGCTGGACTAACATTGGTGCATCATCTCACATTAAAGGCGGTATAATGGATGGTTCGGTCACCCAATCTGGACCGCTGGATGACGAACACATACTTGGTCCGTACGTCATATATTGCCCTCTTTTCTCATCGAAGGGAGCGCTGCATTGATTGTCTCCTTCTTGTTCAAGATGGCACCGCGAGCAAAGGCGTCTGGTGCGAAGAAGACAGGGGATGATGCCTCTTCCTCGGCCCTCACGCCGGACCGTGATCCGGAGCCTAAACCCTCGGACCTCGTTCTGGCCCAGTTAGAGGAGTTGGAGGATGCCGTGAAACGAGTGATCTCGCTCGTTGATCAGGGTCATGGTACTTTCGCGGAGCTAAAGCAGTCCCTCTTAGACCGTGTGGCTCGCCTCCGTTGCCAGGGTGACTTTATGCTCGGAGTACGGTGCTCAATGAGGCTCATCGATCTGGAATTTCTTCTGACGAAATTAGAGGACTTGCGACATGCGGATTTGGAGTCCGAAGTGAAGCTGTTCTTGGGTCTAGTCCGCCGTCGTGCCGCGTGGCAGCGAGAATGCCGAAGGCGAGACATAGAAGACAAAGAGGCCCTTATTGGTCATTTGGATCTTCGGTATCGCCTATTGTAATCTGACATGGAGTCTGTCGCTTCTTCGATCATTTTAGGTTCGATTCCACATGCAGAGGGGGAATCAGTCTTGACGGGCCTGCGCATTCAGAGCGAGTTAGTGCAAGGCGATCTTGCCAGAGAGAGGCGTAATCTTCCACTGCTGCTTCAGGAGGATGCCGCTGCTAATATTTTTTTTGAGGTGCGGGTCCATCAGGAGGCAGAGGATAAAGCTCGCGCCATGCATGCGGAGAAGATAGCCGCTGTCAGAGCCAAACTTGCATCTTTCAAACTCCTAGAATAAACCCATAGGATAGGAGTAGATTCAAGATGTTCTGTTTCATGTTTTGCTTCTTGAATGTAATGTTATGACTCTCTTGGTCGTAAAGTCATAACTTTGTTCAAATGTACTGTCTAGAAGCATCCAATGAAGTTTGTACTTTCTCGTTGTGCACATATTCTTTTCATATTTCGTTGTGTCGCCATTCAGTGTCTTGCTCATATAACCGCCGGCGATTTCATGCCGCAGGCGAAGATCAGGTCCGGGTGAGTTTGCGTTACAGGCGAACTGATGAGTTCGTGTTGTAAGCGAAACTTAAACTGGTGGCGAGTTGAGGGAAACTCGCGTGTTGGCGAGTTTGCGTTGAAAGCTAAACTCGAATGCTGGCGAGTTTAAGCTGCAAGCGAAACTCAAGTGCGGGCGAGTTTGCGTTGAAAGCTAAACTCGAATGCTGGCGAGTTTACGCTGCAAGCGAAACTCAAGTGCGGGCGAGTTTGCGTTGAAAGATAAACTCGAATGCTGGCGAGTTCACGCTACAAGCGAAACTCAAGTGATGGCGAATTTGTACTGCAGGCAAAAATTTAAACGCAGGCAAATTCATGCCATGAGTCTGCCTGCGAACCCAAATGCTTGCTAGCTAAGGCGATGCGGGCACGTTAGTGCTCATTAATTGCGAAGTGACAGGACGCTTCGCCTTCCGCGCTTAATCCGAACGATCGGTTTGGAGTCCCAAGAGCCGTGGCTTTTATGGGCGTTGAGCTCGAAGTGTCGTGAGATATCTGAGCCGCTCGATTATTTGGGACAGCAAATTTTAGCCGTCGGGCTTTTGGCTATATGATGTTCTCGCCATCCCTCTGGCTTAGTTCTCGTATTTATGAAAATTCGCCTCAAAAGAGAAAGCTCTAGAATCCCCTCTGTTCAATGGCCTCCGAGAGTGTTGGCTCCTCCTCCTCCGTTGTCGGCGCTGGTACGACGCCGCCCTCGGTTGCAGACCCAACCCGAGGGTCTTCTGCTCTGGTTCCTCCTCCTACGAGAGTGTTTGTCGTCCTCCAGTAGCTGGAGGACGCCATACATAGGTCGGCTGTCATCGTTAGCGAGGGCGTCGGTCGGTATTACGATATGCTTACCTTCATAGAGGAGAGCTTGGAGGAGATCCGTTGCGTAGGTGGTCCCCAGCTCACCTGGCGATGTGAGCGAGAGCTCCATCGCTTGGAGGGGCTGATGTATCGCCTCGAGGGCTTGGTGCACACTGACTCCGGTGACGAGCTCCTACCGCTTGCGATGAGCTCCATGTTTGAGCGCGAGGCTCTGGTGAGGCGCATTTTGGCGCAGGAGGCTGAGCTTAAGCGTTTGCAGAAGCAACATCTTGCCTTACTGGACAAGTTGGATGCTTACCACGACAACTGTTCCTTCATGGAGGTGGAGTCTCTTCGGGGGGAGGAGAATTTGAAGAAATGGCAGGCCGAGAATGCAAAGGTCTGTCGCCTTGCTACTGGAGCATGGCAGGTTCTTCGAGGTCTGCACCAGGAGGCAGAGGACGGTGAGGTCGCCCTCGTCCGACTTCGGCAGCGGCAGGAGGAACAGGCCCGAGTCAAGCAGGCGGCAGAGCTTGCAGACGTTAAAGCGAAGATCGCCACCTTCAGTCTGTCGAAGCTGCTCTAGGATGTTCTCCTTTTGTTATGCCTATTAAAAAACTTTTGATGATGTTTGTTATGTTTTAACTATGTTGCTCGTAAACTTCGCATGACAAGGCTTTTCATGCTTTGGGTTATTTAACATTTTGCGTGCATAACCCCTCCCATTTTTTCTATTTTCTGGTGTTGATATGATCGCTGGCGGTCACTGTGTTGGACTCGCTTTCACTTTTTGTTGCTCGCCTGAGTCGAGCTAGTCATACCATTTCTCGTAGTGTGGCAAGCTTTCGACGAGTCTATCTTAGACTCAGTCGCTAGGATCCCCTTCTGCTTTTGGTTGTTCGTAGGGTGGGGTCGGGTTAACCCCGACTTTTGCGTTGCAGCTCAGGCGAAACCGAGAGGGTAACACTTAGATTGAAACAAAGAGCAGTTGCTCGTGCATGCGACCAGCTAAAGACCCCAACTATGACTTGCCTTTGGCGAGTTGCTGTTCGAAGGGACAGTTGGGACATTTCACCTGCTAAGCCGTCCTTGATAATTATCGTCGTCTGCGAGGACGACGACATAAATGATAATCGAATCGTTCAGGAATGTAGGAATATGATGATCGATTGTTGTAGGAGGCGTCGTGTGGTAGGCTGCTACCCATCGGTTATTCTAAGAGAATATTAGGATAGTCGGAATAGGTCAGGTAGTTCAGGGACGTTGGAGTGTGACTATTGACCGAAGTAGTAACACGTCGCATGGTAGGTTACTACTTAGGCTGTGTTACTCGTAGGAATAATGGTGCTAGTAATCAGAGGTGATCATTAACATGATGGAATTTTGTTGCGATCGGAGCAACTATGAGGACTTATCATCCCATTGGAAGGGATTGATAAGTTGATTTTGTTAGAGGTGATAGTTAACATAACAGAATCGTCTGCCACGATGTGAGTGACTTTGGTGGGCTCACCATCCTATTGGAGAGGATTGATAAGTTGATTTTATCAAAGGTGATAGTTAACATGACAGAATTGTTTTGGTCCCAACTGTAAGAAGGTTGGACCAAATGGCGATCTAGGTCACGCTTAAGAACGCTGTTAGTAGCATCTCATATAGGGTTTCCCGTTAGAGTATATGAAGTAGGAACAGTTTAGCCTCGTGTACCAGTTGGAGGGAGTGAGGACCAGTTTTGACTCATGTACTCGTGGGAGTTTAGAGGGGCAGTTTATACTCTTGCACCAGTAGGAGTTTAGAGGGGAACTAAGGGTAGTACTCAAGTACTTGCCGTTGATGGGCATCATGATCTTGTCGCCATTCGGTTTGACGAGGCGATAGGCTCCATTCGAATAGACAGTCTCTACTACGAACGGTCCTTCTCACTTGGACTGAAATTTGCCCTTCTTCTTGGAAGTGAGAATCATTGGTCATCGAACGGTTAGTACCAATTCTCCCTCCTTGAAGGATCGACGCTTGACTTTCTTGTCGAAAGCCTTGGCCATTCGGGCTTGATAGAACTCAATGTGTTATTGAGCTTCCAGTCGCTTCTCGTCCAACGCTTCAAGTTCTGCGAGGCGCCGTTGATGATTATCCTCAGTTGTCATCCCCGCTGCCAGGGCGATACGGAGGGATGGAATTTGAATCTCTAATGGTAACACAGCCTCATAGCCGTATACCAATGAGTAAGGCGTTTTTCCAGTCAGTGTCCGAACCGTGGTGCGATACGCCCATAAGCTCTCACCCAGTTTCTCGTTCTAATCGCGTTTGCTATTGGAAGTTAGCTTGGTCAAGATCTTAACAATTGTTTTGTTGAAAGCCTCGGCCAAGCCATTCGCCGAAGGGTTATAGGCTGTGGAGGAAAGATTCTGTATTCGGAACTTGTCACAAAACCTGGTGAATGCATGACTAACGAATTATGTGCCGTTGTCATGAATGATACATTGAGGTGCACCGTATCGGTATACGACATGATGTTTGATGAACTTAATCACGTCATTGGTCTTGACTTCTCTTAAGGGGACGGCTTCGGCCCACTTAGAGAAGTAGTCGGTAATCGCGAGGATGAAGCGATGGCCTCTTGCCGACGGCGGGGATATTGGTCCGACTATGTCCATCCCCCATGCTTCGAAAGGCCATGATGCCTTTGTCGGGTGTAGGTCTTCGGGAGGTTGATGCATGTAGTTGGCGTGGATTTAGCATGCGTGGCAGCGCTTTGCGTAAACGATCGCGTCGCTAACCATCCCAGGCCAAAAGTAGCCTATCATTCGTAAACGATCCCAAAGCTTGGGTCCAGGCTGGTGAGCTCCGCAAGTGCCGTCATGGGCTTCGTACAGAGCTTCTTGTACTTCTTCCTTTGAAAGACATTGAAGTAACAAGCCATCGTACGACCTTCGATACAATGTCTTGGTGGTCGAATCGTAGTAGAACCACGAGGCACGTCGCCGGACAGACTCTTGCTCCCTAGCATCTTCGGTCAGCAAGCCGTACAGGACATAATCGATGATCAGGAGACGCCAGTCTTTCAGGTCGGGTTGGGTGGCGTTCACTTCTGGAACGTCCTTTAGTCGAAAGAGCCTTCGGCTTGCCACAGTGACCTATTAGGTCGTCTCTAGTGGCTGGGCCAAGTTAGCCGCCAAGGATGCGAGGGTGTCCGTATGCGTGTTCTTGGAATGAAGCACATGCTCGATGCGGAAACTCTCAAATAACTCCACTAGCTTAGTAGCTGCTTTGTGAAGCGGGATCAAATCGTCATTTCTAACTTTGTACTCCCCCGTCATCTGCTTGACGATGAGTTGAGAGTCGCCGTAAGCCTCGAGACGCTTTATCCCTAACTCCCTTGCCAACTAGAGTCCAATGAGTAGCGCATTGTACTCAGCTACGTTGTTGGTGTATGGCTCTGTTAGAGAAAAGGCTCGGGGTAATACGTGGTTATGTGGAGAAGTGAGGACCACCCCCACTCCTGCAACAATAGAGCCGCTCGTGCCAACGCGAGACGTGTCGTCGAAGAACATTTTCCAAACCTCTTGTGACGAGGTTATGTTGACTTCGGGGGGTTCATCTGGCAAATCTTTAAATAAGTCGGTCTTTGCCCCTAGTGGATCACTAGCCACAAGATCACAGATAGCATGTCCTTCGACTGACTTCTGTGGTATGAAGTGAATGTCATACTGAGATAGTAGGAGTGCCCATCTGGCCAAATGCCAGTTTAAAGACGTAGGCTGCGTCATGAAAACTTGGATGTGGTTCATCCGGGAAATGACGTGGATTGTTTGGCTAACTAGGTAGTGTCGCATCTTTTGGATGGCGAATACTAAGGCCAAACACTCCTTTTCGACCATTAGGTACCGCTGTTCAGTGCCTTGTAGGGTTCTACTTAGGTAGTAGATGCCCTACTCGTGGCCAGCGTCATCATTTTGTACCAAGAGGGCGCCCAGAGAATGCTCCATAGCCCTGATGTAGATGAGAAATGGCTTTCCTGAGATTGGAGCTGCAAGGACGGGCGGGTTTGAGAGATAAGCTTTGATCTCCTCAAAGGCCCGTTGTCAAGGCTCATCCCACACGAAGAAAGTACCTTTCTTCATTAGTTTGGAGAAGGGTTGACACTTGCCCGAAAGATTTGAAATGAACCTCCGAATGTAAGCCAACCGTCCCTGAAGACCCCTAAGTTCCTTAAGATTTCGGGGCGGCCGAATCTCTTGAATAGCTCGTACCTTGTCTGGGTCAATCCGGATTCCTTTCGTCATGACGACGAAACCAAGGAATTTACCGCTAGACATCCCTAAGAATGACTTCATAGGATTCATCTTGAGTTGATGAGTCCTCATGAGTTTGAACATCACCCTCAAGTCTTGGAGGTGGTCATCTTTACAGCGACTCTTCACGACTAGGTCGTCCACATAGCACTTGACCGTCTTTCGCAGGTAATCTTGAAAGATCATGCTCATGGCATGCTGGTAGGTTGCGCCGGTGTTTTTGAGTCCGAATGGCATAACAGTGTAGCAGTACACCCCTATAGGAGTCCTGAATGAAGTGTGTTTTTCGTCCTCAGGGTGCATTTTGATTTGATTATACCCTGAGAACCCATCCATGAAGGACATGCTCTCAAACCCACATGTGTTATATGTGATGACATTCATGATGGGCAAAGGAAACTCGTCCTTAGGGCACGTAGCATTGAGATCCCTGAAGTCGATGCAGATGTGAATCTTATCGTTCTTCTTCAGGACTGGAATAATATTGGCTACCCAGTTGGGGTGCTATTCCTCTCTGATGAAACCGGATTCGATCAGTTTCTTCACTTCGGCCTCGATCGCCTCCATGATCTACGGGCGAAACCGCCTCTGCTGCTGTTTGACTGGTTTGGCATCTGAGCTAATATTGAGGCGATGCATGGCCACCTGCGGATCGAGACCGGGCATGTCATCGTAATTCCAAGCGAAGACATCAATGTATTCCCGTATGAAGGAAATGAGATCTTCTTTCTCCTGAGGAGGTAGACTACCACTGATGAATATGGGCTTGGGGTTCGCCTCATTGCCCATGTTCACCTGGAGGATTTCGTCTTCGGTTGGTGGTTTACATTGCTCGAAGCAACTATTCCACTGAGCGTTGACGTGGCGGTCCCATGTCTTATCATAAAGTGGGACTTGTTCGTCCCCGGCCATTTCGGCGGGATCAATCGTAGCCATGTTGACCGTAAGGTTGTCAAACAAATCCTTTACGCTAACGTCTGAGTCCCATGCTGAGGTTGTCGACGATCGATCCCCCGAACGCGTATAGTCGGAGTCCTCGTTGACATAACAGAACAGATCCGATGAGGAAGAGGAATAGTCTAAACCTCTCCGAGTCCTGTTGAAGTAATTTGAGGGTTTTCCTTTAGGTACGTAAGCAGGTCGAATGACCATCTTGCGCCCTCAGCCGTAATTCAGGCCCTCTAGGCGAGTGAGGTCATACCCCATGTTGCTCATCATGCGCTTCATGATTTGACTGTACTGCGAAAATTAAGGCGCAGGGTCTTTAACTTCAGACTCGTCCAACAATGTGCACAAAGGGTGATCGATTCGACATTGTGGTTTGACGAGTACAGCTCGTGAAGACTTGATCGGCTGTGCCTTCGCGACATACGACGAGCATATAGGAAAGTGTAAGGAGTGGTCGTTATAGAGCTTCGACATTAGGTCGTTAGGCGCCTCATCCTCGGACGTTGAGCAAGACGACAAATAAGCAAAGTTGAACTTCTCATTCACGATAATCTCCTCCGCCTGAATAACGTTGGTTACATTGTGACTTACGCAGCCGATTACAATTGATTCGAAATCATTCAGGACCAGGCTGTCACCATACTCGGACTCGCTATTCGCCTCATTGCCGCTCTCAAGTTCCTCGATCGGCGGCTCATCGGGGTCTTGGTACAGCAGAGAGTCCGTGAAGTAGTTCTTGACGCCTTTGAAGGGTTGTTTGTCGGCTACTACTGTCTTCACACGATCATAGTCGTCCACGTATTTTAAACATTGATGTAAGGTAGATGGGACTATCTGGTTACCGTGGATCCATGGTCGTCCCAAGAGCATATTGTAGGATAGCTCGGCGTCGATGACATAACAGGTCACCTCTGTCTTCATGTCGCCTATCCGGCACTTCAGGCGTATTTTGCCTAGCGGTCGGGTTCCCGTGGCGTTGAAGCCGAAGATAGTTGTGGTAGTCGTGGACAGACGCTTCGAGGGAACCCCCAGGTGTTTGATCAATTTTAGAGGTACGATGCTTAATGCAGACCCTGGGTCGACCTGAATTCGATCCACTTTCGAGGAACTGATGTACCCTGTGAAGTACAGTGGTCGATCGTGGGAGGTGCTTTTGATGAGCATGTCCTCAGGAGTGAACGTGATGCAAGGGACCCGCCTCTCGGTGGTTTGGCAACACATCACACATTCCCGCTCCATGTCTTCTTCCCTCGAGAAGTGGGTGGCGAAGACTTCTGAGTTGGCCAGTGCCTCTTGTAGGGCTTCCCTGGTAGGCCTAGACAAGCGCAGGAGGTCATACATGGTAATGCGTGCGGGGATGCTTTTCAGGTGCGCAAGCACATTGAATCGGAAGGGCTGATTACTCGAGCTCGGCCTGTCTGGATCCAGAGGAGCTGCTGCCGCTGGCCTCGTGGGAGGTCCTGCCAGGTTCTCCGCCCTCGTAGGGTATTCTTTTGCGAATTCTTTCCCTGCCCTTATGGCGAGGACGGTGGCTTCCTCCTCGGAGTCAGTGAGGGTTGATACTGTAGTCTGGTCCCTATCTGGCACGGCTAAGATGGCATTGCATGGTCTACCTTTGGTCTTCCTGGAGGGCTTTGTAGTCCATTGTTCGTCGCTGAGGAGGTCCGGATGGACCCACATCATCTGACCTGACGGCAGAATCTGAGGTACTAAGCCATTCCCTCATTGATTGTGAGGGTCATCATTAGTGATTTTCAGGACTGCCTTGGGGATAGGGATTATCCCTGATGGAGCCTGAACCTCTGGGAGATCTGCCCCAAAACTCACGGTGATCATATTCGTGGTCACCTGCTTTTGTATCTTCTCCTTCTTTAGGACTCCTGCATCGTAGAGGGCCTGAAGCTTGTCCTTGAGGATGTAACACTTAGAGGTGTGGTGGCCAAGGAATCTGTGATAGGCACAATAACCCGGGTCATTGGTTTTGTTCACCTCTTCAGGCTTTGTGACCTCCGGTAATTTAATTCGATTGCTCTTGAGTAGCGTATCGAATGTCGCCACCACTTGGTCTTTCTTGAAGTCGTATTGTCATGGGGGGCATTGCTCGAATTCCCTAGGCTTCGGCCTTTGAGCTGTTTTGGGTGTCGGGGCAGAATCGACGGTCATGATCTCTTTTCTCCTTGTTCGAGGGGGATTCTTTGGCGCGGTCGGCTCTACGGCTCCTTTATTTGGATGTGGCTCCTTGGCTTCCAGCCTTTTGATCATGTTTTCCACTTGCTCGCCGTGACGAACAAGTTCTTTCCAGGTCTAGGTTTCCACCACGCCGACTTTAGACAGAATGTGAATTGAGATATTATTGCGGCACATTTCGATCAATGTAGACTCAGAGACCTGGTCTTGGCAGTGAACTCACCGATTCCGACTTCCGTTGCTTTTTGGCGAGGAGGGTGGCCATCGACACCTCCGTGTCATCGTAGAAGAAGCGGGCTAGGAAGAGCCTTTCTGCGTCGGCCCAAGATGTGATGGAGCCAGGCTCCAACTTGCAGAACCATTCAAAGGCCACCCCTTTGAGGGTACCGATGAACAATCAGGTGAGGATGGCATCGTTCCCTATAAGGAAGCCAGTTTGCGCCATAAAATAATAAATGTGCTGCGAGGGCGAGCCCTTGCCGTCGAACTGAACCAAGCTAATCGGCTTGAACTTTGCTGGGTATGGGACTATATCCCACTCAACAGGATAGGGCCGGACTACCCCCAGCTTGTTCAAGTTTTGCTGGAGTTTCAAAGCGTTGAGTTGGCTTTGGAACTCATCGAACCTCTTGTCGCGGGCACTACCCTCAGTATGTGACGTCCTTATTGATGTCTTGGAAGAGTAATCGGATTGTGGACCGACATTATCCTCCGTTTCAGTCGCTGGATGATGAGGAGGTACCCATTCCTTACCCCCCCCCCCCCCCCCGCTTACCATGTTACGGTGTGCGGGGTTCTTTTCTTCTTCTTCTTCTTGTTCAGAAGTTGCTCCAACATCTCCCTTAAGGAGTCGATGGTTGCTTGTTGTTCTTCGAACATTTGGGCCACCCGTCTGTTCATGGGTGGGTTCAGCCATGTGTACCCTTGCTAGTACATCCTGACTTGAGTGTGATGTTTGGGACGTAGCCGCCGCTGAGTAAATCTCGTCTTCGCCATCGGAGGGAGGTGCTAAGGTCGAGTAATCAAACCCGATGCTCGCCCCCGTGCGACTACGGGTGCGCTGGTATATGTCGCCTTGACCATGTTGAACAAGCGGAGGATTAGGTCCTAGGAAGGAGTTCGGATCTGGAGAACCAAAAAGTACGGCCTTACCCTTGTCCGTCATGTTAATCGTAGCAGATGGGAGCTCCAGATCATCGGCGGCGCGTCCTCTTTGGTGACGACGCCTTCGACGAGAAAGTTTCGATCGAGGAGGCCGTTGAGAGAGCCTCTCGAACACTAAAGGTTTCGCTGTTTCTATACATCGGCAGTCGGCGAGTACTGTTTGGATAAGCCTTTCGTAGTGGCACTGAGGATTCGCCTCATGTATGGTGCATTTGCGAGTTAGGTAACCCCGTAGGTCTTCTGTGGGCGGTTCGTGACAACCCCTAACATCAGAAAGATTACCCGAATGATCGCACGAGAGAGTTTTGGATGCACTCCCTGGTGTACACTGGGTGGAATAGTTAAGTGTTGGAGTTGGACGAGTTTGCCCTAATAGGCGAGTCCTCGCGCTTGGGCAAACTCCGGCATGCAGACGAAACTCAACCCTTTGCTTGTGCAGGAGAGTTTGTGAGGTATCGCCTACTGCTTTGCCTTTGTAGTCAAGTCTCTCTCACTTCTTATACTTATCCATCGAGGGGTCGTAGCGAGGCTCGCCCACCTTCGAGGGTTCGCCTACTCGGATAGGTTTGCTCATTCGGGGTGGTTTGTTCGCATCAGGGATGTGACCTGAAGGCGAAGTTCACCCGAGCGGGTGGTCTTGTCCATCTTGGTTGGCGCGCCTGATTTAGAGAGCCTTCAAGTGCCAGGCGAGTTACCCCTTCGCCTTACTCTCTTCGAACCTGGGTGATAGTTTAGGCCATCGTATGAAGTGAAGGCTCGGGACTCCCATCGGGCGAGGGCCTGTCGTTGCCGCTGGCGAGCTCTTCTGGAGAGAGGAGCGTCCGTGCGGATTGCGGCAACATGGTCTGCGCCGAAATGAGCCACCGTTTCCTCCTAGGCGGGTGTCTGCGAGGGCCGTTTAGCGACCCATCTGGCAGTCTTTCGCTTTGTGCTCTCGACCTCTGGCTTGGCCTTGATTGATTTGGAGGGAGTGGGCTCCCCCAAGGTGATTCGAGTAGAGTCTCCAGGCACGGAGGCTTTGACCGTTTGAGGTCGGCCTTTACGCATGACTCTGTGGCGTTTGCGGGACGTATCGCAACTAGAGGAGGAAGAAGATAAGTACTCCTCATACTTGGCTTGGTCGAACTCGATTTCTAGGGACTCCATAGTCGTCCCGACAGCAACCTTGTCGAACTGAGCTACCACCATTTCGGTTGAAGAAATAGTTTCTCCCACTGTGGTCGCCATCTTCTGTAGGTGTGAATTTCTGATCTCCCGAAATAGGGATTTCGTTTGTATTTATAAGAATAGCTTATTACAAACTAATGAATCAAAAATTACAACAGAAGTGGAGGGAATGCCCTCCTTGTTTAACGTGGGGACTTTCGGTAGGTATAGGACGCCTCGCTTGGTTCTCGCACCGAGTCTGCTTCCCTTGGATGATCCGACTGAGGTTGCTGGTGAGCTTCAGTACGCAGTAGAAGCTCGAGTCGATAGAGTTTGAGTCTCCGAGTTCGACAGAGATCAGGGCTCGAAACTAGGAGAAGATGCTACAGTGCAAAGATTATGCAAAGAGCTTGTCGTCGACTCCTTTGAGAGTCGAGAGCTAGTGGTTCAGTTAACTGATTGAATTAATCAATTAACTATGAGCGAACCTCTTTTCCGAAGCCAGGAGAGATTCTTAAATAGAAGAGAGACGGCGTGGCTGCACCTTGAATCATGAGATATGACCATGTATTGTTGGGAGATACCATGCCTTGGGTTTGTACTATGAGCGGCTGCTTGATGGGCTCGGAGTATTGTACTCTTTACCTTCACGTCGTGAGGAGTGGGATGGCCCCTCCTTGTACGTGGGACAGCGACTGTCCAGTACTCAAATGGGTTTAGCCAGCTTGCCGTTTGCAGGCGGATTCAGTTCTTGACTCGTGTGTTCGCGGGAAAAACTGTGTCTTTCTTCATTGATTCCATTGCTATCTCAATAACTGTTTATCGGTTACAAATATCCGGTCTTTTTATAAGATCCGGTTACAATGAAAATCAAAATAAAAGAAAAGAAAGATTACAACTTTTTCTCTTGTTTGTCGAACAAATCGCGAGCTCCTGTTTTGCGGTCGCTCGCTTGCATGGGTTGTTTGCCTACGCCGGGGTTTATCCGTGGACCACCGCGAGATCTAGATCCGGTCGGATCTACGCAGTATAACGGGTATTATTTCACCAAGGAAATAATAGCCGGAGGGATTGTTTCACCAAGGAAACAATCGTTCAAATCTCGGGATCAAAGGCCAAGCTTTGATCCGGAGTATAATGACGTAAATCTGAGATCCGGTCCTCTCGAACTCCTGCCTTATTTGGCGTTGACGATCGCCGAGCACCAGATCCGGATGAGCAAGTCTTCGAGTCCCCAAAGATTGGATCTTTTTTAAGATCTGAGTCTTCAGTTCTGCAGGGCTTCGCCTCCTCCAAAATCCAACCTTTTAAAATGAAGAACCCCTTGGCCTATTTATAGGCTCTCTGAACTGTGCCCGTGTGCACGTGTGGACAACACACAAGAGGGGGGGGAAGGGAGCCGGCCACCTCAAGGTGGCTCGGCTCATGCCGAGCCACCCTGAGGTGGCTCGGCCTTGGCCGAGCCACCCTGAGGTGGCTCGGCTTGGGCCGAGCCACCTTGGGGTGGCTCGGTTTCGGCCGAGTCCCCCCAGGTGTTTTGGGTTGTTGTACGTCGTTTCGTCGTTTTGCCTCTTTATGCCCGTTTTCCGGTTCTGTGGTTGACTTGTTCGGATTCGATTTGTTGATTCCCGATTTGGCAGTAAATCCACTTCTGAGTTCGAGTCTGAAACCGATCTTGATTCGATCGTGATTCATCCGAGTTCGCTCTTGTTTAGATGACTCGTTGACTCCTCGAACCGTTGGCTTGATTCCGCATGCGAATGGATGCATTCCGTTGTTTGTGTGCGGTTCGTTAGCCTCGTTAGTCCGTTTCATCGCATATCACTTGGCTTCGGCGTTGTGGGCTAACAGTTTTGTTTGTTTACGTCGCCCGATGGTCCGTTTTTTGAATCGGCATCGTCGAGATGTGCTAAGGGACCTATAGGCAATTTTATACGCCTACAGATACCCCCTCCAAAGTATTTCAGTCTCGTTCTTTTATAGAAGAGTCTGGAATACTTTGGATGTGATTGTCCCAACTTTCAGTCGGCGTAACGGGACATTGGAATGGCTTCTGTTCTGGATTCCTTCAATTCCTTCAGGCTATTCGGTGCTTTGTCGAACGTCTGTAAGGATTCCGGTGCTGCATTTATTGTCTGACCGTCTGTCGGAATTTTGAACTTGAAGTCGATTCTTGATTTCTTGACTTTTTTAGCTCGAGTTGGTTGATTCAACATAGAACTGATCATCGATTGACGGCGTTGAATCTTTATTTACAACGCGTTGTCCGGCGTTTGAGCTTCTTTGTGACGCGTTGTTCGGCGCCCAGGCTTCATTGCGACGTATTTGTTCGACGTCCGACACAGTTTATACTCGTACGTCTGCTGGAGTATACACAGTTTAAGCTCTTAAGGTATTGGAGCGTGACGGATACTTGAGTCACGAGACCAATCCATAGAATTGATGCGTCAATGACTCGAATTTATAGAATTTTTGGCAAATTCTCAGCCCTCAACGGATTTGATAAGCCTTTACCGACTAACGTTTGAGTCGGGCTAGCATGCGGATTGTTTAAGTCCGTTCCGCATGCGACGTTAAGCTAAAAGAGTTAACCCTTTTAGTGCTACGATATTGAATACGTAGACTTCGTCTTTCTCTTGTGAAAAGACTAAACAGCAACGTGTATGAGACGTTGACTTAGGATTTTTGGCAAATCCTCAGCCTTCAATGGATTTGACGTGCTCTTACCGATTACCGTTTGAATCGGGCTTACATACGGATTGTTTAAATCCGTTCCGCATGTGACGTTGTGCTAACAGAATGAACTCCCTTAGACTTTGTGCTACGACTTCGAATACGTAGACTTTGCTATTGTTATGAGAATAGGCTACCCAGCAACGTGTATTAGACGTTGACTTATCCCTACTTAGGCTTCGGGATAAAATACCCCAGAATTGAATTCTGGTGTCTTTTTCAATCGGAAAAAGGCTAAACCGGTGACGCGTGTTAGGCGTCGACTTATCCTTTCTTAGGATTCAGGATGGAATTCCCCATGCGTGTAAGGCATGGATTTCGGTGTTATTAATAACAACCTGCCACAATGTTGAATATGTGGGCGAGTGTTCCTTTTAACGGTTAAGAACTAACCGGCGGCGCGTGTTAGGCACGGACTTATCCTTGCTTAGGTTTCAGGATAAAATACCCCAGAATCGAACTCTGGTGTCTTTTTTGCGAAAAAAGACTAAACCGGCAGCGCGTGTTAGGCGCAGACTTATCCCTGCTTAGAAATCGGGATAAACTTCCTAGGATGAATCCTGAATTTGGAAAAGGACTGGTGTGGGAAGGAAGAATTTTATATTCTATTCCCCGAATAAGGGAGGAAGAATTTTATATTCTATTCCCGGTTGGAAAGGAGACTTAAGGTGGGATCTCCACCCCTAGAATCCGGAAAGGTGAGACTAAGAATGGGATCTCCACTCCGAGAATCGAAAAGATTCGGATAACCCTAACTATCAGAAGGTTTGATTACCGAACTAAAGATGAATTTCTCGTTTATCGAGAGTGAATTGTGGTTTTGGTCCTAACTGTAGGAAGGTTTGACCAAGCGGGAGTTTGAGGTGATCCTAACTGTAGGAAGGTTTGATCACTCGATTTGAAAGTGGACCTCTCGTTCATTGGAGGAATCGAGAGGGGATTTTGGTTTTGGCCCTAACTGTAGGAAGGTTTGACCAAGTGGGGGGTTTAAGATGATCCTAACTGTAGGGAGGTTTGATCGCTCAATTTGAAAGTGAACCTCTCGTTCATTGAAGGAATCGAGAGGGGATTTTGGTTTTGTTCCTAACTGTAGGAAGGTTTGACCAATTAAAGAGTGAGAGTACAAATCATTGTAGGAATGTTGATTCATACAAATCACCCAAAGGGGGTTCCTGATGTTAAGTGATAAAGACTTAACAAAAAGGGGCTTTGACAATTCGTCAATTATATCCGGACTCTAACGATGGGAGTGTTGAGTGCACGAACATAGCGGAAGCTTGAATGGATTAAACAGGAAAGAATTTTTGTGTTCCCACCGCCAATTAATCTGATCGGTGGGGGATTCTGTGGTGGGAGACTATGAGTTGTCAAACACCAATGAGAGTTTTGTGAGGGAAGATTGATCCAATGAAGTGATCGAATCTCATCTCAGCAAAAGAGTGTTCGGAAATTAGGAGTTTAGTGTTTATCACTTTATTCATCATGACCGGGTTATCCCTAAGAATATTACATTTAACATTCTTCCGAGAACTTCCCGTTACATGAATTATCCACCCCCAGCTTTCTTTGCAACACTGGGTACATCATTGTATCAGCTGCACGATCGGGTTATCCTTAGGAATACCACGCATGGCACTCTCTAGGAACTTCCTGTGGAAGAAAGGAAATAGTTTAGACTCATATACCTATTGGAGTATCAGGGAGCAGTTTAACCTCTTATACCGGTCGGAGGATTGAGAAGCAGTTTATACTCATATACTCTTCAGAGTCTTGAGAAACAGTTTATACTCGTATACTCTTTGGAGTTTCAGGAAGCAGTTTATACTCTTATACCGGTCGGAGTTTTAGGAAGCAGTTTATACTCTTATACCGGTCGGAGTTTTGCCGTTTTCAATTGGCTTACCCTAGCGTTATGATGCCGGCTTCAACCAAGGTCTGGATGCTATTCTTGAGCGTAAAGCACGCCTTGGTTGGGTGAAGGATCCTCCTGTGGTATGCGCAGTACTTCGGATCCGTAATATCGTCAGCTTCCTCCTGATTCGTGATCGGTGGGAGCTTGATCTTGTTATTATCAAGGAGGGATTTGAAGATGGCTGGAACATCTTCGTCCTTGAAGGAGTACTCTTTTTGAGGCCTCTGATCCGAAGTCTTTTGCTGCCTCCGGGATTGCTGTTGCGATGTTTGATTAGCATCGACAGTCATTGCGGGTGTCTTGCCCTTACCACGGGAGGCGAAGTTCGAGTTTGGAGGATTTGTCGTCGATTGACTCCTCTCGGCCTTCTTCCTTCGGAGGAAGCGTTCGGCTTGTTCCCCTCGGACCTTCAAGTCTTTCCAAGTATTGGACGGTGCTGTCCCCATTGCTTCCAACACATCCAATGCGAGGTTGTTATGGCAAGTCTGGAGAATGAATTCCTCGATGATCGGGTCCCGGCAATTCAACGCTTTGTTCCGGAACCTCTTGACGAAGGTTTCGACCGGTTCCCTATCCTTTTGTTTCTCGTCGAGCAACGTTCCGATGGATATCTCGGTGTCGTCGTCGAAGAAGTTAGCGAGGAATTTTGTCTCCATGTCGTCCCAGCTATTCACGCTTCCTGGCTTGAGGCGGCGATACCAATCGAAGGCGGTTCCGCGAAGAGTGCCAACGAATGACCGCACCATCAGAGGCTCATTGCCGGAGATAACACCCAGGTGCGATTTGAAGTAAATCAAATGCTGAGTGGGGGACCCTTCCCATCGAACAGCGTGAAGTTGATTAAACTAAACTTCGCCGGATAGGGGATTGATTCCCACTCTCTTGGGTATGGACAAGGAATGCCCGTTTTCTTCACCTCTTGAGCGGACATCAATGTATTGATTTTGCTCTCGAGGCTTTTGATTTTCAAGTTTTCACTTGTATCTTCGTTGGCATCCTTATTACCACCCCCTACATTGACGAGAGGGTTATTGGCGTCACGAGTTTCATTTGCACCTGTGTCCTCATCTTCCAGATTGTTCTGGTTATGACGACTTGGTTCGCCTTGTTGGTTCCTCAATGCCTGGATTTGTTGCTCATGCATCTCTCTCATAGTCTGCATGGCCATCTGCATCTCGAGCCTGAAGCTCTCCTGTTGTTTGGCCATGGCTTCTTCGAGCATCTTGGCCACTTGTTCCGCGCTTATTATGAATGACTCGCGGGGTTCTCCTTCGCTGGATACAGTGTTGTCAGACGCTACCGCAGAGCAAGCATCTGATTCCTCATCTTCTGAAGGTGGTCTTATCCGAACCCTACCATAAGTTCCTCGTGCAATGGCTCCGTACTGCAGACGGGTTAGACGCCGGGATGCTTTCAGAATCGACTCGAGATCATCCTGTGTCGATGTCCTTTTGCTGGTCATATTAGCGGTGACCCTCGGAAATTCTCTGTTTTCAACCACCGCTCTTCTTCGTCGGAAACGCCTGGGCCTTGGCTTTGGGGTTTCAGTGCTGAGCCTCTCGAAAACCAAAACTCTTTCGGGGACCGTCTTGATGCAGTTACATTCAGACAATACTGCCCGAATGAGTTTGGAACAGGGGCATTGAGTTTCGAGCCTATGAGGACTTCTCTTTCTGGCTCTGCTCGTAACCCCAGCATGATAGTACAGCTCGTCCGTTTGAAAGTCGGAGCAACCTATCGTGTGTTGGCACGATTTCCCAGGTATAACGTCATCGTCATCGGACAACAACGTTTCCTTCTGAGGACGAATTGCCTTCTTTGGGCTTTCAAAAGTTACGCACCTCGAAACGCGCCTTTGTGGGCGTGAGTTCTCAGCGGACTCCGGGACTTCGATGCGCAGATTGGCGTGCGCAGCTACTTTGAACTTCTTGTCATGCTGAAAGTGATAGCGACCCCCAGCAAGTTGAGTCGTCCGGGGCTTCTTCATCGGGCCCAAACATTCTTGAACTGGAGCCTTGCCTCTTTCATCGGGAATTGGACCGATGCGTTCCAAAACTGACTTCTTTCTCCGGGGTGATTCTGCGTGACCTCCCGGAGTAGCCATGGGAATTGTCGGCGACTTCGCTTGGTTTGCCGGAGGTTGAACCTGCTTCAGAGGTTGCAAAGGTTGCTCTTTCGCCACTTCGGATTTCGGCCTCCAGACTTTGCGGGTTGGTGGCGGCTTCTTTGTCATCTCCTTCTGCAGCCTTCTACGGGCTTCTTCAATTTGAGCCCGTGCCTGCGCTGATAGTGCGCGGCGCTTGCGAATGCGCTCCTCCAGTGTTGATCGGTTCCGTTTGACACGGATCCATTCGTTTGTTGGCGGCTTGGAGGAACCACCATTCATCTGTTGTTGAGGCTGCTTGCCTCTTCTGTTCTTCAGATCCGTGTTGTAGCGGATCCCGTCCACAGATTTCATAGCCTTTGCGAATTGTTTCGCAAGGCGTTGACATTGCCTTTGGCGGGCTCTCTTCGAGAGAGTCACCACACCCTCGGCAACGGAAGATTTGGCCAGAGCAGATCTGACCTGGTTGGAAGTTGGAGAGATCTCACCCGACGCAGCTTTGGCATCAAACGGGGCGAGATATTCGTTGGTAGCTTCAACATCTTCGTACCAACGAGCCTTTCTCCTGGAGGAGAACTTCTTGGACTTGCGGGGGGAGGTTGATCCGGACAAGGATGACAAGTACGCCTCGAACTTTTGCTGATCGAACTCGTATTCGACCTCCTCCACGACCGGGATTGAGATCCGTGGCTGCGACGCTCCGATCTCGGCAGCGAGATCGGTGGCTCCCACTGTGGTCGCCAGATTGTTCGCGGGAAAAACTGTGTCTTTCTTCATTGATTCTATTTCTATCTCAATAACTGTTTATCGGTTACAAAGATCCGGTCTTTTTATAAGATCCGGTTACAATGAAAATCAAAATAAAAGAAAAGAAAGATTACAACTTTTTCTCTTGTTTGTCGAACAAATCGCGAGCTCCTGTTTTGCGGTCGCTCGCTTGCGTAGGTTGTTTGCCTGCGCCGGGGTTTATCCGTGGACCACCACGAGATCTAGATCCGGTCGGATCTACGCAGTATTGTAGGCATCGAAAATTGCCGATAGGTCCCCACTCACAGCTCGGTGTTAACGATCGACGATCGAACGTCACTACCCAGTTCACAAGAGCTCAAATGACGCCGGTGAGCGAATGAAGCAAACCGACGGATTACGTGAGCCGACAGAATGTCAGAATCACGAGGATACGGGTTGACCGAAAACCCTGCGATCACCGCAATTGGACCAATGCCCGCTGTGCCCCGATCACCCCATGGATAATCCAACCATCGGGGCCTATAGAGCTCGCCGTCACGATTCCAACGCATCCGAAATCACTCAAATCTGAGTTCGGACGAAAAGTCAACGGCGAGTCAACGGCAGGACAACGGCAGAACAACGGCA